>JAQQSW010011259.1:0-12803 GCA_028646575.1 Pseudocheirus occidentalis
ATGATCCTAAGTTGTTACTCTCATAACCTTGAGCTGTACATCTGCAGGTGTTAGCTGGGACCTATTCTCATGATCTCATTTTGACCAAGAGCTTTTCTTAACTCTATATATGCCACGGCACTCTCCACCACAGGAACAGAGACAAACTTTAACATAGAGTTAAACATCAAGAAATAGTCTGGAAAATGTGCAAGGACCTATAAAAAAGAAGAAGATAGCACAGCAGATTAAAAACCAGAATCCTACAGTTACACAAAACACACCTGAAGCAGAGAGACACATGCTGGGTAAAGGCAAAAGGCTGAAGCAGACTCTCTTATATTCCAGTTGAAGTTAAAAAAAAGCAGATGTAGCAATCATGATCTCAGATAAAACAAAAGCAAAAGTAGATCTAATTAAATGAGATAAGCAAGGAAACTACATCTTGTTAAAAGGTACCATAGACAGGGAGGCCCTGATGGCAACAGTGGCAGCCTGGAGTGAAGTGCCAGGAAACAGTTAAGTGATACTTTGTGAAATTAGAAATCATCCAAGTAAAAGCCTGATGAACTCAAGATAGAAATCAGTGAACCAGCCTGTGAACTGGCCTGTGGTATGGGAACTGGCCTGTGGTAATTTGTCTTTTTCTTCATTTCTCTTCTGCTATGTGCCCAGGTCATCATGCCCCATGCCCCTCCCCCTATCCATCAACTCCTGCCTACAACCTGCTCTTGCCTTAGTAAACAGCTTGTTTACACCTTCTTAGTAACAAATTATGTTAGTTGGACAATGTAATGTATAAAAGAGTCTGCACTGCCGAGCTAAGTGCTGCTCTCCCTTCAATTGGCATGGAGATAGCCCCAGCTGGTAAATTAAAGCTCTTAAAACTTTTTATTCAGACTCTGTGGTCACTTTGTTAAGACTTGGCATTTCAGGAGTAGTCTTGTTGATCCACCAACCACAAAGGCCATTCCCAGGCCCATCACCACAGGGCAGAGATCAACGGAGCTGGGTAAGAGACAAGGGATGGCAGCTACTCCTGGGACTACCCATCCACAGCCTAGAAACTTAAAAAGCCCCTATTTGAACATCCAGGGACCAAGAGGGCAGCGTGAACCCTGGCTGCTCCAATTCCCCTCCAACCCTGAATATACAGTAATTATTGCCCAGAGAAAAATTTTAAGCAGCAAAGGCTTAAGAACCCCAGAGGAAGGGTGTGGCTAAGGCCCTACCTTAAAAATGGGTAAAAAGCAGACTGAAAAGACAAAGACTCTGGAATCCTATTACTGTGAGAGGGAGGAACCAAATTCAGAAGGAGAGAGTATTGACTCCACATCCACAGCTGAAGCCTTAACAGAAATTATGACCTGGTCTCTGACATGGAAAGCATTCCTAGATGAGCTGAAGAAGAACTTTGAAATCTGGGTTAGAGAGGTAGAAGATAAAATCAACACCTCTTTTAAAAATAAATTTGTGAAATTAGAAAAACATTACAATGAAGAGAACAGCTCCTTAAAAAGTAAAATGTGTGAACTAAAAATGAAATCTGAGCTTATGGAAAGGAGATTCAAAAACTAAATGAGGAAAATAATTCACTAAAAATTAGAATCAACCAAATTGAAGCAAATGACTTTATGAGGAACCAAGAACCACTCAAACAAAACATTAAGACTGAAAAATTTTTAAAAAGAGGTAAAATATCTCAGTGGAAAAATAACTGACCTGGAAAAACAGATCCAGGAGATATAATCTGAGATGTATTGGTCTTCTAGGAAATCATGATGAAAAAATGAGTCTGGACAATATCTTCCAAGAGCTCATCAAGGAAAACTGCCCTGAGATCCTAAAACCAGAGGGCAAAATAGATATTGGGATAATCCACTGGACACCTCCTAAAAGAGATCCCAAATTGAAAAGTCCACAAAACATTGTGGCCAAACTCTAGAACTTTGAGGTAAAGGAGAAAATACTACAAGCACCCAGAAAGAAAAAATTCATATATCATAAAACCATGGTGAGGATCGCACAGGATCTGGCAGTTTCAATGTTGAAAGATCAGAGGAACTGGAATATGATTTTTTGCAAGGCAAAAGAGCTTGGGTTACAACCAAGGATCACCTATCCAGTGAGACTGAACATAATCTATCAGGCAAGGAAATAGACATTCAGTGATATAACAGAATTCCAGACCTTCCTGACCAAAAAAAAAAGCCAGAGATCAATGGAAAATTCAACCTCTAATTACAAGACCCGAGAGAGACATAGAAAGGTAAATAAGGAAAAAACACACACATAACTTTCTATTTAATGAGAACAAGCTGTTTATATGCCTATATTGGATACTGATACTTGATAATATTGTGAATTCTATACCTACAGGGACATTTAAAAGGAATACAGATAAATAGAGGGTGTAGGTATAAATTACACAAAATGATGATAAAAATCCTTATTAAGGGACTGCAATGGAAGAAGAGGAAAGAATGGAGCATAAAAGGGTAAATTATGCTACACAAAGAGGCATAAAAACAATACAATAGAGGGGAAGAAGGTCAGGAGATAACCATTATATGAGCTTTTCCCTCACTGGTTCTGGTGCAAGGAGGGAATAAAATAACCAGTTAAATATAGGACTCTATTGAGAAGAGACATAAAACTTATCCTAATAGAGGGAAAGAGGGGAGGGAGAGGAGCACTGTGTGAGATCTATTCTCATCAATCTTGGTTTCAGGAAGAAATAACATAAAACATTGAGTATAAAAATTTATCATATCCTACAGGCAGTAGGAGGGGGGAAGGGCCACAAAAAGGGGGTATTTAGAAGGGAGGGAAGAAGTAGTAAGGAGAAGGGTAGGAAAAGGGAAAGGGTGGATAAGAAGGGAATACTAAGGGAGGCAGCAGTCAAAAGGAAAACCTTAAGAAGGGGAAGAAAGAAGGGAAAAAATAAAAGCATAAACATGGGAGGGAATGGGATGGAGGGAAAGACATAGATAGTAATCATAACTGCGAATGTGAATGGGATGAACTCTCCCATAAAAATGAGGTGGATAGTAGAATGGATTAAAAACCATAATCCTACAATATAAGAAGCACATCTGAAACAGGTGGATACATGCAGGGTAAAGGTAAAAGGTTGGAGTAAAATATTTCACGCTTCAACTAAGGTAAAAAAAAAAAGCAGGGGTAGCAATCCTTATCTCAGACAAAGCAAAAGCAAAAGTAGATCTAATTAAAAGAGATAAGGGAGGAAACTATATCCTGCTAAAAGGTACCATCAAAAATGAGGCAATATCATTACTAAACATTCATGCACCAAGTGGTACAGCATCTACATTCCTAAAGGAGAAATTAAGGATGCTAAAGGAAGAAATAGATAGCAAAACTATACTAGCGGGGGGACTTCAATCTCCCCCTCTCTGAGGTGGATAAATCTAACCTCAAAATAAATAAGAAAGAAGTTAAGGAGGTAAATAGAATCTTAGAGAAGATAGATATGGTAGACCTCTGGAGGAAACTTAATGGGCATAAAAAGGAATATACCTTCTTCTCAGTGGTACATGGCACATACACAAAAATTGACCATGTACTAGAGCATAAAAACTTCACAATTTGGTGCAGAAAAGTGGAAATATTAAACACATTCTTCTCAGATCATGATGCAATAAAAATTATATATAATAAAGGGTCAGAGAAGGATAGATGAAAAACTACTTGGAAACTAAATAACTTAATCCTAAAGAATGAGTGGGTTAAACAAGAAATTATAGAAACAATCAACAACTTCATTCAAAAGAATGGCAATAATGAGACAACATGCCAAAACTTGTGGGATGCAGCAAAAGGAGTTCTTAGGGGAAATTTTATATCCCTGAATGCATACATGAATAAATTAGAGAAAATGGAGATCAACGAATTGGGCATGCAATTGAAAAAGCTAGAAAAAGAACAAACTGAAAATCCCCAATTAAGTACTAAATTAGAAATAATGATAACCAAAGGAAAGATTAATAAAATTGAATTCAAGAAAACTATTGAATTAATAAACAAAACTAAGAGTTGGTATTATGAAAAAGCCGATAAAATTGATAGACCTTTAGCCAATATGATAAAAAAAAAAAGAAAGAAGAAAGCCAAATTAAGAATATCAAAAATGAAAAGGGTGAATCTACTTCCAATGAAGAGGAAATTAAAACAATAATTAAGAAATTTTTTGCCCAATTGTATGCACATAAATTTGACAATCTTAGTGAAATAGATGAATATTTACAACAATACAAGTTACTTAGACTAACTGAAGAGGAAATAAACTACTTAAATAACCCCATCTCAGAAAAAGAAATTGAACAAGCCATCAATGTACTCCCTAGGAAAAAAAGTCTCCAGGGCCAGATGGCTTTACCAGCGAATTCTACCACACATTTAAAGAACAATTGACTCCAATACTTTACAAACTATTTGAGAAAACTGAAGAAGGAGTCCTACCAAATTCCTTTTATGAGACAAATATGGTACTGATACCTAAACCAGGAAGAGACAAAACAGAGTAAGAAAATTACAGACCAATTTCCCTCGTGAATATAGATGAAAAAATTCTAAATAAAATATTAGCAAAAAGACTACAGCAAAGCATCACAAGAATAATACACTTTGATCAGGTAGGATCTATTCCAGGAATGCAAGGGTGGTTCAGTAACAGGAAAACTATCAGTATAATTGATCACATCAACAACAAAACTAGCAGAAACCATAAGATTATCTCAATAGATGCAGAAAAGGTCTTTGACAAAATACAACACCCATTCCTATTAAAAACACTGGAAAGTATAGGAATAAGTGGAGTCTTCCTTAAAGTAATAAGTAACATCTATCTAAAACCATCAGCAAGTATTATATGTTAATGGGGATAAGCTAGAAGCATTTCCAATACGATCAGGGGTGAAACAAGGTTGTCCACTATCACCCCTCTTATTCAATTTGGTACTAAAAATGTTAGCAGCAGCAATAAGAGAAGAAAAAGAAATTGGAGGAATCAAATTAGACAAAGAAGAGATGAAGCTATCTCTCTTTGCAGATGATATAATGATATACTTAGAAAATCCTAGAGAATCAAGTAAAAAACTATTTGAGATAACAAACAAATTCAGCAAAAGTTGCAGGATATAAAATAAACCCACATAAATCCTTAGCATTCCTATATATCTCTAACAAAATCAAACAGCAAGAGATAGAAAGAGAAATTCCATTTAAAGTTACTGTAGACATTATAAAATATCTGGGAATCTACCTGCCAAAACAAACCCAGGACTTATATGAACACAATTACAAAACACTTTTCACACAAAGAAAGTCAGATCTAACTAATTGGGAAAACATCAACTGCTCATGGCTGGATCAAGCTAATATAATAAAAATGACAATCTTACCTAAGTTAAATTACATAGTTAATGCCATACCAATCAAGCTACCAAAAAATTACTTTGTAAAGCCAGAAAAAATAGTAACCAAATTCATCTGGAACAACAAAAGGTACAGAATATCAAGACAACTAATGGGGGGCAGAGCCAAGAAGCAGCAAAGTTTCACAGCTCTCATACAGCCACCTTAAATACCCATAAAATATGACTCTAAACAAATTTTAGGGCTCCAAAACCCACAAAAATACAGAAAACATATCTCTGGCTGAAGGCAGCTCAGCAGGAGGGGCTCATTGTGGCAGGCTGGGAGCCGAGGCCACGCCAGCCTAAAACAGCAGCCTGGCCCCAGGGTGGTTGGGAAAAGCCACAGATGGAGTCTACAAGAGAGTGAATTGGCAGCACCTGGTGCAATCTCCACATTTATCAATGTGGCTAAGAGAAGGCTAAGAGAAAGGTCAGTGGAATTCAAGCTAAATTTGGGGAGAAAAAAAAGCAGTCCGGCCAAACTGCCTCCAGGGCAAGGAACCCAGCTACCTCAGAGCTCCTGGCCTGTGCATAACAGGGGGGCAGAAGAAATTGATCAAAGGCCAAGGGTTCTTGCATTGAGCATCATGGATATAGATTGTGGTCTTCAATGGTGGTCCTGGGGTGTGCTTTCAGCAAGCCAAAGCTGGTGGAGGCTACAGCACCCACTTAATAGCTCCTGAAGCTGTGATAACACCAGCGCTTTGGGACAGAGCTTTCCCCTCTGGAAGCAGAGTTCCACAGAGCTAAAAAAAATCAAGCAATTAACTGACTGGCCAATATGAGAAGGAAGCCAAGTAAGATCAGTAATCAAACTTTAGAATCCTTTTTGGGGACAAAAATGATTGAGGTATGGAGTGGGAGGAAGATAGCGCAGTCAGAACTCCCACACCAAATGCTTCCAAGACACTCGAAGATTGCCTGCAAGCCATAGACTGACTTAAAAAGGACTTTGAAAACCAAATAAGAGAAGTGGAGGAAAAATTGGGAAGAGAAATGAGAATGATGCAAGAGTCAGCAACCTGACTGAAGAGAATAACACCTTAAAAAACAGATTAAGTCTGATGGCAAAAGAGGTCCAAAAAGCCAATGAGGAGAAGAATGCCTTAAAAAGTCAAGTTTACCGGATGGAAAGAGTCTCAAAAGCATTCTGAAGAAAATAATTCCTTCAAAATTAGAGTGGAGCAAATGGAAGTAAACGACTTTATGAGAAATCAAAATACTATTAAACAGATACAGACAAGTGAAAAAATAGAAGGTAATGTGAAATATCTCCTGGGAAAAAACCACTGACCTGGAAAATAGATCCAGGAGAGACAACGTGAAAATTATTGGTCTACCTGAAAGCCATGATCAAAAAAAGAACTTAGAAAGCATCCTTCAAGAGACTCTCAAGGAAAATTCCCCTGATATTTTAAAATCAGAGGGCAAAATAGAACTTGAAAGAATTCACCAATAACCTCTTGAAAAAGATCCCTAAAAGAAAACTCCTGTAAATGTTATAGCCAGGTTTTAGAACCCACAGTTAAAGGAAAAAATATTACAGCTGCCAAGAGAAAACAATTGGAATACTGTGGTAACACAATTAGGATAACCCAGGATCTGGCAGCCTCTACACTGAGGGATCAAGGGACCTGGAATATGATATTCCAGAGATCAAGGGAGCTGGGATTAAAACCAAGAATCACCTACCCAGCAAAATTGAGTATAATGTTCCAGGGGAAAATATGGTCATTCAGTGAGGTGGAGGATATTCAAGCATTCTTGCTGTAAAAACCAGAACAGAACGGAAAATTTGACAATCAATCACAAGAAGCATGAGAAGTTAAACATGGGAAAGAAATCATAAGGAACTTATCAAAGTTGAACTATTTACATGCCAATATGGAAAAACAATAATAGTAACCTATGAAACTTTTCTTACTATGAGGATATGTGAAGGGAATACAAATGTGTGTGTATGTGTGTGTGTATGTATGTATGCATGTATGTATACCTACATATATGTCTATATCGGAGGGTATAGATGCATATGAATACATATCTGAGCATATGTGCATATGTGTACATAGAGGGTATAGGATGAATTGAATACAAAGGGATGATACTTTAAAATGTGTAATTCTGAGGTGGGAGAGGACTAGAATGGGAGGAGACAGGGAGAGACAGAATGGGGTCAATCATCCCATATAGAAGAGGCAAGGGATAATTGTTACAACTTTACTTTCATTTACTCTCATTCAATTTGGCATAGGAAAGGAACAACATAAACCCTAAACTGTATATCATGTCACACAGGAGAGTAGGGAGGACAGGGATGAGAGGTGGGATGATGGGGGGGAGGGCAGGATCTGGGGGAGGGTTGCTGGAAGCACACACTTCAGTAAAGAGACAGGGACAGGGCAGAGAATAGAACAAGGGGGGGCAGCATAGGAAGGAGGGCCATATCAGCCTCTCATAATATGTCCACATGTATAGCCTGTATTGAATTGCTTGTCCTTCCAGTGGGGATGGGTGACAAGGGAGGAACCGAGGGAATCTAGAATTTAAAGCTCTACAATCAAATGCTAAGAAAAAAAATGTGTATATGTATATGTGTATATATGTATGGATGGATAGATAGATACATAGATAGATAGAGAGATAGATAGATAGATAATTATTATTATTAACTACATGCAACTGGAAATTAAGATATACATGTAAGGAAGTAGGGAGACCCTTCCTGCCCTACCAGAAAGTAAGATGGGTGTTAGGGGAGGGCGTAGAAGAGAGTAGATTGGGGGAGAGGCTTTACAGAGGAACCACTGTATTGGGGATGGGAGTGGGGGAAAGACGAGGAGAAAATTCTGTAACTCAAAATCTGGTGGAAAATTAATAAAATAATTATTTTTTTAAAAAGATAACTAATGAAAAGAAATACTAGGGAAGGTAGCCTAGCCATACCAGATTTTAACCTGTACTACAAAGCAGCAGTCATCAAAACTATTTGGTACTTGCTGAGGAATAGTGCATTGGATCAATAGAAAAGGTTGTGTACATGAGACTCAGCAGCCAATGACTATAGTAATACACTGTTTGATAAATCCAAAGACCCCAGTTTTGGGATAAGAATGCACTATTTGACAAAAACTTCTGGGAAAACTGGAACATAGTATGGCAGAAATTGGGCATAGAAATAGTCTAACACCGTACACCAAAATAAAGTCGAAATGGATGCATGATCTAGGTATAACAGTTGATACTGTAAGCAATCTGGGAGAGCAAGGGACAGTTTACCTGTCAAATCTATGGAGCAGGAAAGACTTGATGATGAAACAAGAGTTAGAGAGCATTACAAAATGCAAAATGGATAATTTTGATTATATTAAATTGAAAAGCTTCTGTACAAACAAAGCCAATGTTACCAAGATTAAAAAGGAAGTGGAAAACTGGGAAAGAATTTTTACAACCAGTGTCTCTGATAAAGGCCTCATTTCTAAAATATACAAAGAATTGAGCCACATTTATAATACAAGTCACTCCCCAATTGATAAATGGTCAAAGGATATGAACAGGCAGTTCTCAGAAGATAAAATTAAAGACATCTATAAGCATATGAAAAAATGTTTCAAATCACTAGTGATTAGAGAAATGTGAATCAAAACAACTCTGAGGTACAATCTCACCAGCCAGACTCGCTAAGATGACTAAACAGCAAAATGATAAATGCTGGAGAGGATGCAGAAAAATTGGAACACTAAACAAATCAATGAAGTGGACATGCAACTAAAAAAAAAACTATGAAAAAATTAAAATCACAATTAAACACTAAAATGGAAATAATGAAAACCAAAGGGCAGATGAATAAAATTAAAGTTAAGAAAACCATTTAACTAATAAATAAATTTAGGAGCTGATTTGGGGAGGGAAACAGTAAAACAAATAAACCCTTGGTTAATTATATTTTTAAAAAGAAAGGAAAAACCAAACCACGAGTATCAAAAATAAAAAGTTTGAATTCATCATCAATGTAGAGAAAATTTGAGCAATTTTAGGAATTGCTTGTCTTCTCAATGAGGTAGAAGTGGAGAGGGAGGAAGGGAAAGGATTTGGAACACAAGGTTTTAAAACTGAATGTTAAAAATTATTTTTACAAGTAACTGGGGAAAAGTAAAATACTAAATAAAAGATTTTCTAAAAGATATAGGAAAATTCCCAGGACCAGATGGATTCATAAGTGAATTCACCCAAACAGCAATTAATTCCAAAGCTGTCTAAACTATTTGGGGAAATAAGCGAAAAAAGAATCCTACCAAAACCCTTTTGTGACACTAATATGTCACTGATAAATAAACCAGAAGGACTGAAAACAGAAAGAAAATTACAGATCAATTTCCCTAGTGAATATGGATGAAAAAGATTTCAAATAAAATACAAACAAGGAAATTAAAGTAATATATCATAAAGATATTTTTATACTATACCAGAAATGCAGGACTAGTTCAATATTAGAAAAAACATCAGTATAATTTATAATTATTTATAATAATAAATAAAAATCATATGATTATGTCAATAGTTGCAGAAAAAGATTTTGACAAGCCCAATCTTATTAAAGATTCTGGAAAGCATAGGAATAAACTGAATGTTCCTTAAAAAGATAAATAGCATTTATCTAAAGCCAGCAGTAAGTATTTTCTGTAATGGGAATAAGTTAGAAACCTTCCTACTGAGATCAAGAAGGAAAGATTGTGTTACCAAACAAGAAATAAAGAGGATAGAAAATGAATAAATTTGATTATAGTAAAATTTTTAAAGGTTTTGCACAAAGTCAGTGAAGCCAAGATTAAAAGGAAGACAGAAAACAGGGAAAAAATAATATATATAGCAATATTCTCTGATAAAGTTTCTCAAATAGAGAACTGAGTCAAATTTTTGAATTGATTTATTTATTTACTTTTAGTTTACAAGATTCAGTTCCACAGTCCCTTGAGTTTCAAATTTTATCCCCTCCCTCTTCACGCACCCCCACCCCATGGCAGCATACAATCAAGTATAAGATCTGCAAATACTTTCATATTGGACTGGTTGTATAGAAGGGTTTTAACCAATGGAGTGAACATGGGAAAAAAGAAAGAAAACCAAACATGGAAAAGAACAATAGCATGCATTGCTTCAGTCTTCATCTAAACTCTGTTCTTTCTAGATCTTTCTCTGAATGTAGATATCTCCTTCCATCCTGAGACTTGTAGAGTTGTCTTAACTGTGTGTTGCTGAGAAGTGCCCAGTTTTTCAAAGTTAGTCGTCACACATACAATATGTCTGTGATTGTGTACAAATGTTTCCTGGTTTTGCTCTTCTCACTTAGTTTGTATAAGCCTCTCCAGGTGAATATGAAGACTGTCTCCTCCCCATTTCTTATATCACAATAGTATTCCATTACATTCATATACCACAATTTGTTTAGCCATTCCCCAATTGATAGGCATCCCCTTAATTTCAAGTTTTTTGCCACTATAAAGGGAACTCCTATAAATATTTTTGTACATCTGGGCCTTCCTCCCACTTCTGTGATCTCTTTGGGATACAACCCAGAAGTGGTATTACTGGGTAAAAAGATATGCAATTCTTTATAGCCCTTTGGGCATAGTTCCAGATTGATTTCCAGAATGGTTACATGAGAACTGAGTCAAATTTTTAAGAATAGAATGATTCCCCAATTGAAAAGTGGTCAAAGAATGTGAACAGGCAGTTTTCAAATGAAGAAATCACAGCTATCTATAGTCATATGAAGAAGTGCTCTAAATCACTATTGATGAGAGAAATGCAAATTAAAATAACTCTAAGGTATCACCTCACACCTTTCAGATTGGTTAATATGACAGAAAAGGAAAATGACAAATGTTGGGGGGAGTTGAGGGAAAACTGGGCACTAATGCACTGTTGGTGTAGTTGTAAACTGATCCAAACATTCTGGAGAGCAATTTGGAACTGTAACTAAAGGGCTATCAAACTGAGCATACCCTTTTATCCAGTAATCACTAATAGATCTGTATCTAAAAGAAATCAAAGAAAGAAGAAAAAGAACCTATATGCACAAAAATATTTATAGTAGTTCTTTTTCTAGTGGCAAAGAATTAGAAATTGAAGGAATGGCCACCAACTGGGGAATGACTGAGCAAGTTGTGATGTATGATGGTTAGTGAATACTACTATGCTATAAGAAATGATGAGCAGGATGTTTTCAGAAAAATTTGGAAAGACTTACATGAACTAGTTCAGTTCATGAAGTCAGCAGAAATAGGTGAATGTTATACCCATTAACAATGATACTGTGAATGATTTATCTATTCCTAGAAATATAAAGATCTAAGATAACTCTGAAGTATCTATGATCAAAAAGAAAATGCTATCCACCTCCTGAGAAAGACAGATGGAATCTGAATGCATATTGGAGTACACTATTATTTTAGTTTATTTTTCTTGGGGTTTTCTTTCTGTGTTTTCTTTCACAACAATGACCAAAATGGAAATGTATGCATAACTTCACATGTATAACCTTTATCAAATTGCTTTTCTTCTCAATGATATGGGAGGAAAGGGAGGGTGGGCAAGAATTCGCACCACAAAGATGTAAAAAAAATGAGTTAAAAATTTTACAAGTAATTGAGAAAAATAAAATATTAATTATAAAAAATAAAGTTGAAGATCATCAGCAGAGGGACAGCACGAGCATTAAGTAATAAGAGTTTCTGTGTAGATAGTAGGACTTTAGCTGGAACCTGAATGGAGTCAGAGAAGGTAAGAGATAGAGGTCAGAAGGGAGAAAATTACATCCATTGGGCAAGCCAGTGAAAATACACAGTCAGAAGATAGGGGATCTTGTATAAAGAATAGCAGGTATTAATGTCTCTGAATTGAAAAGTATGTGGGGGGAGTAAAGTCTTAGAAGGATAGATAAGATTAAGAAGGGTAAAGGTAGGAGGGTTTGGATATGAAGAGCTTCAAATCATAAAGAATTTGATATTTGAACCTAAAAGTAATAGTGAGCCCCAGAAGTTAATCTTTGGGGATGGGGAGGAAAAGTGATCATATTTATGTTTTAGGAAGATAAATGTAATCGCTGAGAGAAGGATGGACTGGAATGGAGACTTCAGACAGAGTGACCAACCAGAAGGCTCTTGCAATGGTCCAGACATAAGGTAACAAAACTTTTCCCTATTTCAAAAATTTGCTGTCACCTGGTCTAGACTCCTCTTTTGTGCCAATTGTTGGGACTCTACTCACTATCCCAGTGACTTCTTTCAACAAAATGCCCCTCCCTGGTCACCACTCCTATATATGTGTTATCTTTTCTTAGCAGAAATGGAACTCTTTTGTCTTTTACATTTGTATCTCCTGTGA
>JAQQSW010011260.1:0-12803 GCA_028646575.1 Pseudocheirus occidentalis
TTTCTTTTTTTTTAAACTAAAAAAACAGTATTTCTTTTAAAAAAATAATTCAAAACACATGGAAGGAATTCAACATTTATTCTTTCTTCTCACTGTCCTCTGGTGCAGGGTCTGTTGGAGGCTCTTCCACCGTTGCATTGTTGCCATCTGACCCAGTGTTGCTGTTCCTGGTCCCTTCTTCTGCCATACTATCTCCTCCCTCTTGGCCACTCTCTTTATCTTCAGGGGTAGATGTTCCTTCTTCACCATTCTGTTGACTTTCTGTACTTTCCTCTGGGTGTGTCTCTTCTGTTTCCATTGGAGTGCTTTCCTCTTCCTTCTTCTCATTCCCTTTGCTGGTTGTCTGGTCATCCTCGGTGGTGGCAGCAATGGTAGCAGTGGCGGCGGCAGCAGCAGCACTAACACCACTCTGACTGTGCTCTGACTGCTCCATTGCTTCTTTCTCTCATTCCTCCTGCTGTTTGAGAACTTGTTCCTCTGCCTGGGCAATTTCAGCTGCTATTTTTTCTGTGTCTACCTCCACTTTCAAGCTACGCAGCCTCTTGAGTTCATTGTTAAATGAATCTGTGCTTTCTAAGAACTTCCACTTCCTTTCCTGGTGACATTCTTCTATTTGTAAGAGTTCAGCTTCTAATTTTCTCTGATGGACCATTAAGGACTGAACCTGTCGTTTGAGAACCTGCATTCTGGCTGTGGTAACGACTGAACGAACATCTGGCACCACACTTTCACTTAATATTTCACTAATTAGACGGTGGTTTCTCTGGAAACAGGCAGTAACTGTGTGCTTCATTGAAAAACCATCATCATCTGGATCCTCTGCAGGTTGGATACTCATATACGGTTCTCCTTTTTCCGTTCGGGACTGTCTCTGCCGACTTTCCTCCTCTAATGCAGCTTCAGCTTGACTTTTTGCATTGATGTAAGCAAGGAATGCAGGTGAATTATGATAGGCCTTCATAGATTCATTATACTCTATCTTTTCTGCTTCATATTCATTCAAATATTCTTGTTTCTCTTCATAGTAAGGTCTCACCACATCCCACTAATAATTTTGCCAATCTCCCATAACTTTAAGTCGGGGTTGGAAGCCTTTACTTGGTCCCAAACCTTTCTGCTGTTTCTCATATAGGGCATCAGAGGCTTATCTGGTGGCTTGGGGGGTTTGGGAATTGTAATGCCGGAGGAAGCCGTGACCCAGCTGTTGGTGCCCAGGTTCCCTCCAAGCCTGTAGTTGTTGTAGGCCAGATGACTGTATGGATTGTATCCCACAAACCCTGGTGTGCTGGGCATTTGTGTTGCAGGAGCTGGGGTGGGAGGTGGGGCATAAGATGGTCTTTTTGACATTTTGGAAGATTAAGTTCTCAGTCCCTTAACAATGAACTTGGGACGCCAGGCTCTGGAGAAAGGCTGCCCTACCTCTTATTTGGTTTCCAAAGTTCTTTTTAAGCTGACCTATGGCTTGTATGCAATCTTCATGTGTCTTGGAAGCTTTTGGTGTGGGAGTTCTGACTGTGCTGTCTTCCTCCCGTTCCATGCTTTGATCCTTTTTGTCCCCAAAAAAGGATTCTAGAATTTGGTCTCTGTTCTTACTTTGCTTCTTTTTCCTGCTCATGTTACCAATGAATTATTTGTTCTTTTTAGCTCTGTGGAACTCTTCTTCCAGAGGGAAAGCTCTGTCCCAAATCCCTGGGGTTTTCACAGCTGCCAGAGCTATTAGGGGGCTGTTGCCACCCCCACCACCTTTGGCTCACTGAAAATGCACCTCAGGACCACCACCCAAGACCACAATCCGCATCCAGGCCCCTCAACGCAAGAGTATTTAGCCTCTGAACAATCGCTTGGCTCCCCTGCAGTCTATAGGCCAGGAGCTCTAAAGCAACTACCTGGAGGCCACAAGGCCACCATTTCTGCAACTTCCTTGCCCTGTGGGCAGTTTGGCCAGACCACTTTTCTCCCCCAAATTTAGATGAATTCCACTGATCTTTCATTTAGTCTTTATTTCTTCTGTCTTGATAAATCTGGACACTGCCACAGCTGCCACTGATCCACCCTCCTGAAGACTCTAGCTGTGGCTCCTCCTGACTGCCCTGGGGCCAGGCTGTGGTTTCAGGCTGGGCTGGTTTTTGCTCCCAGCCTGCTGAGATGAGCCCCACCTGCCGAGCTACCTTCAGCAAGAGATGTGTTTTCTGTATTTATGTGAGTTTTGGAGCCCTAAAATTTGTTTAGAGTCATATTTTATGGATATTTGAGGTGGCTATATGCCAGCTGTGGCATTTTCCTGCTTCTATACTGCCATCTTGGCTCTGCCCCTGTCTGTTATTTCTTATGTATTTATGGTCATTAGGAGTCCATATTAGAGTCATGTATCACTCATAGCTGCAATATATCTCTTTTTTTTTTTTGCTTTTTGGAGGGCAGTTGGGGTTAAGTGACTTGCCCAAGGTCACACGGCTAGTTTTTGTGTTAAGCGTCTGAAGCTGGATTTGAACTCAGGTCCTCCTGACTCCAGGGCCGGTTTTTTATTCACTGCACCACCTAGCTGCCCCATAGCTGCAATATATCTCAAAAAAATTTACAGTTATTACAAAGTATAACCATGTATATCATGGAGAGTGAGTGGAGGAGTGTTTGGAATCCTAGATCCTCAGAGATTGTATGAGAAAGTTAACCTGTAAGAAGGGTGGGTTTTGCTATTCCCAGGGGGCAGTGTCTACGTGAGAGTGAGTGCATGTGGTCTGGGGCTGTCCTCATCATTCCAAAACAGCATCACCATGGTAATAGTTGTTTCTTAACTACTACAGTTTTCACAAAGGAAACAATAATCAGAACAATAACTAGCATTTATATATTGTCTTAAGATTCACAAAGAACTTTAGAAATATTATTTCATTTATCTTCAGAAGCCTGGAAGGTGGGTGCTATTGTCTTCATTTTACAGATAGCAGACTAGGGTTAAGTTATTTGCACAGGATCACATAGCTAGTTAGTGTCTGAAGCAGGATGTGAACTCAGGTTTTCCTGACTCCAGCTGTAGCATTCCATACAATGAACCTCTTTCCAGTTACAGGAAAGGGTGGTATAAAGAGAAGAGGCATGGAAGCACATCCTGAGCTTGGGACAAGAATGGAGTCAGCATTACTGTGAGTGGTCCATGAGAGTGTCTCAAAAACTTGCCTTGCATTCAGAAAATAAAAGGTATGATTTTTCTGCTTCATTCATAAAACACCTGAGTACTGTGCTAGTCATTCAAAGGGATGGAGAGAGACATAGATCAAATAATCTAGTTGAGTGATTGTAGTATATGCACAATAACTACAAAATGTTATACAATCACTGAGAGGCCTAAAGCAAGTGATAGGTATGGTTCCAGAGGGAAAAGATGATAGACAGTTGTTGGTGGGGAGGGAGTATATGAGAAAGTTAAGGAAGATTTCATAAAGGAGGATTTGAGCTTTTCCCTAAGTGATGAGTAAGAGTTCAAATACTAAAGAGAGGTTTGATAAAGAGCACACAGCATGGACAAACACATGGAAGAAGGTTAGTGCAGAATATGGGGAGAGACAGAGACCATTTTAGTTTGTCTAAAGCAGAGCAGATGTAGAGAGAATGAGCATGTGATAAAGAAACATATCAATCAAGGAAGCATTTATTAAATGTCTATTATGTGCTAGGAACCAGGAATACATGGACAGAAGGAAATAGTCCTTTCCTTCAAGGAATTTACAATCTACTCAGGGTAGATAACTATTTGACTATTTCCTTGTTGACTCTCCCTGCAATCTGTCTTCTGCCTCACAGCTCAACTAAAACAATTTCCTCCAAAGTTACCAACACGTAATAGCAAAACCCCCAATAAAAGCAATTTACAATTATGTAATGATTTAGGGTTTGTAAAACACTTTAAAATATTATCTCACTTTGTCCTCACAACAATCCTGGAAGGCAGTTACTATTATTATTATCATTTTGCAGATGAGGAAACTGAGGCAGGCAGTGTTTAAATGCCCAAAGTCAAATAGCTTTTAAATAACTGAGGTTGGATTTGAACTCTCTTCTTCCCGATAGGCATTCTATCCACTGTGCTGCCTACTGGCTTGACTACCTCTGAATTTTTAAATTCCATAGCCTTTATTCAGTCTTCATCCTTTTTGACTTTTCTACAGATTTTGATGGAACATTCTCCTGGATATTCTCTTTTCCCTGGGTTTTTATGATCCCATTCTTTGCTTTAGGAATCACCTTCCCTAGAGTATGCAGATAGGATGCTTTCAATTCCCTTTCTCATGGTTTTCAAGAGGCTTCTGGTGATTTGGTCTGTGGTGGTTGAAACCCCAAATCCCCAGGGTAATAGGGACAGAAACTCCCAGGCTTATAGGGGCAGTATGATCATAGGAGTTTGCTGCACAATTTATTTGATTGCGTGTTGAACTGTTTCTTGATTGTCTTCTGCTCAAAGTGATCTTACTTGTGCCCAGTTTATAAATTGAGCTCAATGGAATACTGAAGTGGGGTATATGGGATCTTCAAATCCTAAGCAATCCAATCAGTTTTTGTGCTTCCTTCGAGAGGTCGGGGAATTAATCCCCAAGATTTCATTTTTGGAAGCTTTGGACACACAGGGAATATCCAGAGAATGCCTAAGAACAGTTAGATGACCCATTAGATAGAGGTCTAGACCTGAGTCAGGGAGTCCTGAGTTCAATTATTGCCTTAGACACTTCCTACCTGTGTGACCGTGGTCATCCCATTCATTCTCTCTCAGTCTCAGTTTTCTCACCATAAAATTAATCTTGATAGCTTTTAATATCCTTTCTAGCAGGAAATCTATGAATTTAAAAGATTTTACTGGCCACTAGATCTTGTAAAGGAGATTTCAGTCTATTTTGCCTAAAGTGGAGTGGATGTAGAAGGAATGAACATGTGATAAAGAAACATATCAATCAATCAAACATTTATTAAGTGCCTATTATATGCTAGGAACCAGGAATACAAGGGCAGAAGGAAATAGTCCCTTCCTTCAAAGAATTCTTCATACTATTGGTTCTGCATGTGATTAACTATATTTTTATATGAGGTCCTTATGGAATGTTCATTTTGGTCAGTGACCAATATGTCATCTATGTAATGGTGGAGGAATGATAGGAAGTGGCAACTTTTATAGACCTCATCTCTACTGTGACAGTACATGAGAGAGTTCAGCTATTCTTGGGGAATGAATGTAGATGTATCCTATACCTCGTCCCAGAAGAAGGTAAACAGAACTTTACTATTCTGTTATGGGTATTGAGAAGAAAGTGTTGTCCAGGTTTATCACTCCATAGAACTCTAACCTTTCACCCCAATTTTCTTCTAGATTGATATGGAGAAGGGTTATACCATTTTACTAATTTCATTGTAATCCTCTACAAACCTTCATGTCCTTATGGACTTTTGTACTGGCTAGTGGAAACCAGAACACTAACCTCTTATTTTCAAGATTAGGGAATACATTTCTCTTGCTGTCTTTTGTATCCTATACTCTTTTGTATTTGTGACCTGGTATGAAGGAGATAGGCCCCAAAGTTTCCATATTACCAGGCTACTGAGATAATCCAGTCTGAAAACTCCAGGGACTATATTAGCTTTGCCTCTCATTCTCCAATAAATTTATACTTATAATGAATTCATCTGTAAAGTAACAACATACATGATGCATTCTGAGAGCCAGTTCCTTACACTGAAGCAGGCACACACTCATTCTCCCACTAGTAGTAAATGACTTTAAGAGCTCCTAGATTAAGGGGCATTCCTCTCTTTACCTAGTTACTGTGATACTGACTTGCATCAGAAGACCTAAGAATACTTATTCCCCCTCCACCTTATAATCACTAGTACACACCTGACCCCAGGTAGAATGTCAAGGAATAATACCAAGTAGATTTAGGGTAACTAGCTCTAACTCTATCACAAGGATTTTTACTTGATGGCAGGAGACCCATGTGCAGGGGTACAGGTACCCCCTCTCTTCCTCTCCTCTAATCCAGAAAATAAATACCATACCAGAGACACCAGAAGCTTTCCATGTACTTTTTGAGCACCTTATGCTGAGAATCCAGCTCCTTTCTCCTCCTTTCTCACTGGGTCCAGTCACCCTATAACCAACCTCCCTCCCTTCCCAGGACCTTAAACTTTGTCTGGTCTGTGTTCTTCAGTAAAGGATAAGTCAGTCTCAAGTGAGCCCTTGGAACCAGTAAGAGAATTGTGGGAGCATGTCCAAAATGATGCCTCATTCTGCATCTTGTATCTATCATTCCTTGGTCTAGAAGTGAGTACCATACATCATCACTGGTCCTCAAGAGTTTGGGTTGATAATAATATCAGAGTTCCTAAATATTTCAAAGTTGTCTGTATTTATAATGTTACTGTTATCGCACAAATTGCACTCACGTCATTTTACATTGGTTCATCCAAATCTTCCCAGGTTTTTTTTTGATACTACCTCTTCATTTCTTGAAGTACCATAATATTGCACTATGTTTACATTCTATAACTTGTACAGACATTACCTAGTTGATGGACACCTCTTTTGTTTCAAGTTCTTTGCTACATTACAAAGAACATCTACTATGCAGTTATACAGGGGTCATTTTCCTTTTCTCTGTTCTCTTTGGAGTATAGGCCCAAGACTGTGATAGCATCAGTCCAAAAGGCATGTATGGTTTAGTGGCTTTTTAGGTCTAGTTCTAAGTAACTTTCCAGAATGACTCAACTGGTTTCATTCCCTTTCTAATCCATCAGGCTACTCCTTTGGAAGCTCTTGGAAGAGCAGTCTTCTCTATCCCACTGGTAGGATTTTTTCTTTCTTTTCCCCAGAGCTTCTGATAGGTATCATGATGAGTCCACTGTCACCCACTCTGGCAGCCAAGGGATGTGACCCTCCTCTATGCTGCTCCTTTTTCACACCTAGGATGCCAAAGTGATATATCATGCAGACTATGCCAATTATAGTAGTCCAAGGCTGTTGTAATGAGGACTTGCAGCTGAAGTGCCATTCAAAATAAAAACTGCCCCTAAAACTAAGGGAAACATTTAAACATAAAACTCAAGCGGTGTGTCCAGGAGTCCCAATGACCAGACAAAAGATTATTTGTGGAGTAGAGAGGGAATAGATTTTTAACAAGTAAAACTATTAGCAAACATACATAATAGTTGAATGAAACTCCCTGCCTCTCCCTTATCTTCCTAGTTATGATGAACTTATGATTTCTGGGTGGCAGCAGGTTCTGTCAGATCAGAAAAGCCAGTATCAGAGGTTCCCACTCTACATTTATGCTTTATAGAGGTCAGAGTGTTCCCACTAGTTGATGTGATCTCACCTCATTAATTGGAACTTTGTCATCAGAGGTGATTCCCATGTCAACCTGTGTCTACCCTCCAAGTTCTACTTAGCCAGTTGAGAGCTTAGTTTATTTATGTCTGTGTCATGTTTCTGGTGGGTACCAGTGGGCTCATCATGGTACCTATCACATCAGGTTTGGTCATCTTTACCTGTACATCTTATCTTGCATCATTTATCCCATTGTCTCCATTTACATAGGGCAGCTAGGTAGCATAGTGGATAGAGCACTGTGGCTGGAGTCAGGAAGACTCTTCTTCCTGAGTTAAAGTCTGACCTCAGACACTTACTAGCTGTGAGACCCAGTGTGAGTCACTTAACCCTGTTTACCCCAGTTTCCTCATCTTTAAAATAAGCTAGAGACAGGAATGACTAACCACCCCAGTATCTTTGTCAAGAAAACCCCCCAACAGTCATGGAGAGTCAGAGATTACTGAAAAACAACTAAACAAAATCCATTTACATGGTTCCCATCCTAGCTCAGGAACTTAGCTCTTACCTGTACCTTCACAAAATCCTCTTTATTAGTCTCCCTACCTCCAGACCATTGCTTCTCCAATTTGTCTGTTATTTTGGCTGATAATATAATGCTCTTAGACCTTAACTTACTATTCTCTTGCTTTCTTGCTGAGTACCTTGATGCCTGGACCAGAGACCATGTCTTAGATATTTTTACCCCTTTCATCTCTGAAATTTATGCCCTAAGGTCCCACTGTCCTGACTAGTGATTGTCCCACCTGGACCTGATTTCAGGCAGACTCAAGGCCAATCCTACCCCCTACAGTTCTAGAACCATAATCAAATTCACTCTGCCACTCCAGAAAAGATGTGTTGCCAACCTACACTATTATCTCCCCTTTCACCACCAGTCTGGTAGGTAACTTGTCCTGGGTCACAATGACCCTTTCTGGCTATTACTCCTCTATCTCTATTGTTTCCCCATTAGAATTTATACTCTGTGAGGAAAGGGACTGTTTTTGCTTCTGTATTTTTATCCCCATTGTTTGGTACAATGCTTGGCACAAAGCAAGTGCTTAATAATGGCTTTCCCATTCATTCATTCCCCCTCCATGCAGCCACTGTTTTTTTTTTTCTATGACAATGTAGCTTCCCTGCTCAAGAGTCTTCAGTGGTTCCCTATTGCCTCTAGGGAAAATATGGCCTCACTTGCTTGGAATTTAAAGCCCTTCTCAATTTGTCTCCATTCTATACTTCAAAATCGAACTCAAATACCACAAATTCCATTTTTCCCCTTATGTATGTTATTCCATATTCTGCTTCTGTAAGTTGACACAAGTTTGTCTTCTATGCTTGGAATGCTCCTTTTCTTAACTTTTGTCTCAGAAATTTTGACTCTCTTTTAAGAACAATTCACATGACTACCTCCTATATGAAGTTTTTCTGATTTCTCTCCCCTACTCCAATTGTTAGTGTTATTCTCCATCTGACAATACAAATGTACTTCATATTTACTTATCTGTGTACATATAGTATCATCCCAAAGAATAGAACTTCCCTGGGGGGAAGGGATTGTTTTGGTTTTTTTCTTCCTATGTAACGTATCTTATAAATATTAGGGGCATATATGCTTGTTGAACTGAATAGTGAGCCTTTGAGAAGAATAGTTAAAATTACATCTGTACATAAAGGAGCTTAATCTGGAAGTAGTAAGAAGGACATTGTCATGGAAGGGCAAGACTAGAGACAAGAAGAAAAACTTATGGGGCCATCAAAAGAGTCTAGGTAGTTTGTAATGAGATTTTTGAGGTAGGTAGGTGGCACAGGGAATAGAGCCAGGATGTTTGAGTTTGAATTCAGCCTCTGACTCTTCCTGGCTGTGTGATCCTTGGCAAGTCACTTCACCTTTGTCTGCCTCATTTTCATCAGCTCTAAAATGGGCATGACTGTTATCTACCTCCCAGAGTTGTTGTGAGGTACAGATGAGATAATATTTGTAAAACCCGTAGCATAGTGCCTGGATTGGAGTAACTGCTAAAAATTTTATTTTCTTTCTTCTATACTAAGAATATAGTAGAAAGGAAGGGAAGAAGGTGAAATAGATTGTGGATCCAGAACTAAAAATATTCAACATCTGATTATGGAGATAGTAATAGAGAAAAATGAAAAATAATATAAGTTTTCCTTATGAAGAACTAGGTGAATTCTGGTTCCAGGGACAGAAATGGGGAAGCCAGCAGGGGAAGCAGGTTGTGGGGAGAAGGAGTTTGGTTTGGACACAGAAAACATGATTTCCAGTAGAGCATACATGAGGATGTCTCAAAGGTAGTCTGAAGTAGTTACCTGACATTCAGGGAAAGGTCAAGATTAGAGCTATAGATGATAGGTGAAGGTACAAATGTGTGTGAGAATGATGAGAATGAAGGAAAGAAGAGCTAGGAAAAAATCTCTTAGTTGATCACCTTTGAGATAATAGTTTAGTAGGGTGAACAGAGTCCATGTAGCAAAAGATTGAGAAAGGAAGTAGAGAATCCAGTATACACTATTTTTTCCTCTAAGAAATGTGGCTGAGTTGGAGGGGAAAAATGAGATGTTAGATGAACAGGTTAAAAAGGGCAAAGTAAGTTGCTGGCTTGTTTTAAGAATTGGATAGATATGAGAATGTTTATAAATGTATAGAGAAGGATATTGAAGATTGAAGGAATAAGTCCCTGAAGTTAGTACAATAATATGATAATAATTTACATTTATGTAGTACCCTTTTGGGAATTGCTAAGGAAATATGAATGCTGGAGATGGATTTCTAATGGTCAGAACAGATATTGCCCACCAATTGGAGCCCTTATCTCATGACTGACAGGGTCTATGGCTAAACTAGACATTCCCATCCTAAGGAATTTGGAATGGGAAGTAGTTAAAGAAGCATTAGAGAGCAAATGAGTCAACATGGAGAGCCAGCACACAGGGCCTAGGGAATAGTTGCTGTGACCTGTAGTATATGCACTTATGACTCAGAGAGAGGAAGTCATGAGGAAGCAATACTAACCACTGAAGAAAAATGATGATTATAGGAATAGCAACAACAATAGAGGGGAAGGAGAAGGGCAGGAAGAAAGAAAAGGAAAAGGAGAGGGGAGATAGGGAGAAGAAGATTATAAGGGAATATTGGAGGAGAGAGAGGTTTATAATCAGAGTGTTTTTCTCTAGAGAAAAATCTTCTCTGATTGGGAGTTTGAGCATAGAAAGATAATCATTAAACTTTCCAACTGCACACAGCAAAGAGAGAAACTTAGACCTTCATCCTACTAGGCAAATGAGTTATCAGTTTTGGATATTAACAGTTGGCTGGCATTAGGAGGCGGGGCCTTGACCACTTCTATTTCCATTGTTTCTGTTGCCAAATTTGAAAAGAAAACCACTTTTCTGGCCAGGAGAAGCTGAGGAGGTACCTGGAAAGGCACAGACCCACACAGTAAAAGGTGAAGAGAGTGACTGGGGAGGAACAGTCCCATATATCCAAAGGTAGTGGCAAGTTAGGAGTGAATGGTTAATCTTGCTCACTTGCCTAGGGCCACTCTTCAGCTTCTGCTAGATTTAAATAGCACTCTAAGGTTTATAAAGTACTCTTTATAACTATGAGCTGGGTAGTATAAATTATATTCCCCATTTTATAAATGAGAAACCAAGGCACAGAGAGTAAGTCTACATCCCAAAGATAAAAGCAAAAAAGGAAAATTACTTATGTGTACAAAAATATTAGTGGTGGTGGCAAAGAATTAGAAATTGAGGGGATGCTCATCATTTGGAGAAGAGCTGACCAAGATATTGTATATGATTGTGATGGAATACTATTGTACTTTAAGAAATAATGAGCAGGGGGCGGCTAGGTAGTGCAGTGATTAGAGCACCGGCCCTGGAGTCAGGAGTACCTGAGTTCAAATCCGGCCTCAGACACTTAACACAAAAAACTAGCCATGTGACCTTGGACAAGTCACTTAACCCCAACTGCCCTCCAAAAAGCAAAAAAAAAAATAATGAGCAGGATTCTCTCAGAAAAACCTGGAAAGACTTAAGTCAACTGATGCAAAGTGAAATGCAAAGAACCAGGAGAGCATTGTACACAGTAACAGAAATAATGTGTAAGATAATCTACTATGAATAACTTAGCGATCCTCAGCAATTACAATGATCCAAGATAATTTTGTAGGACTTATGATGAAAAATGCTATCCATCCTTAGCCCAAGAATTGGTAGAGCCTGAATGTAGATCAAAGATTCTTTTTCTTTATTTTTCTTGGGTTTTTTTTTTGGTCTATGTTTTCTTTCATAGATGACTTGCATGGAAATGTTTTGCATGACTGCAACATGTATAACCTATATCAAATTGCTTGCCTACTCAATGATGGTAGTAGGAGAGGAAGGAAAGGAATGTGGAATTCAAAATTTGAAAAAAAAAGACTGTTAAAATTATTTTTGCATGTAATTGGTAAAAATAAAATATTAAATAAGATAAAAAAAGAAAGTCGCAATCTTTCTGACCTTCAATATCTTCACTATCAAAAAACTGAGATGCTAATATATCAATACCATGTCTTCACATTTGTTACAATAAGAATGATGTGAGAAAATGGATATAAAGTGATATAATCATATAGTAATGTAATCATAAAGGGATACATACATACGACCTAGTTTCTATATATTCTCTCTGTAGTCCTAGCAACAGAAAAATAGGAATATAAAGTGCTTTGTAGCTATAACTCTTCGTGTTCTTTCAGTAGACCCGTAAACAAGATGAAGAGAAGCAACCTCACTTCGGTGACTGAGTTCATCCTCTTTGGCCTCTCCACCCGCCCTGAGCTCCAGGTCTACCTCTTCCTGCTCTTCCTCATGCTCTACTTGATGATCTTGTTGGGGAACCTGCTCATTGTGTTGCTGATATTGAGGGATTCCCGCCTCCACACACCTATGTACTTCTTCCTCACTAATTTATCCACATTAGAAGTCTGTTGTACATCCTGTGTGTTTCCACAGATGCTGGTACATTTCTTTGCAGAAAGAAAGTCTATCTCCTACTCCTGCTGTGTCATACAGGTCTATACATTTCTGTCCTTTGGCATTTCAGAGTGCTATATACTTTCAGTGATGGCCTATGATCGCTATGTTGCTATTAGAGACCCTTTAAGGTACTCAATCACAATGAACTGGGGGGTTTGTGGGAAGCTGGCTGCTGGGTCCTGGTTGGGTGGCTTTATGGCATCCACAGTGGACACTGTAACCACATTCCAGCTCTCCTTCTGCCAGGACAACATTATTAATCATTTCTTGTGTGAAATGCCTGCCCTACTGCACCTCTCTTGTACTGACACAAGCCATGCAGAGTTGGTCATGCAGGTCCTCTGTATTTTTACTCTTTTAGGCCCTATCACATTCATCATCCTTTCCTATGTACACATCATCATTGCTG
>JAQQSW010011261.1:0-12802 GCA_028646575.1 Pseudocheirus occidentalis
AAATTTGATTTGTTTATTTAATTTTAGTTTATAAGATTCAGTTCCATAATTCTTGAGTTTCAAATTTTATCCCCATGGTAGCATGCAATCAAGTATTGGATGTGCAAAAATTTTAAAATTGGACATTAGTCTGGTTGTATAGAAGGGTTGTTATCAATGGAGTGAACAATGGGGAAAAAAAAGAAAGAGAACCAAACACAAAAGAGAATAATAGCATGTAGATTGCTTCATCCTCCATTTAAACCTTGTTCTTTCTAGATCTTTCTCTGAATGTAGATATGTCCTTCCATCCTGAGACTTTTAGAGTTGTCTTATATCTATGCTTTGCTAAGAAGAGTCCAGTTCATCAAAGTTGGTCTCACACATACGATGTGTTTCTGATTGGGTACTAATTTTTCCTGGTTCTGTTCTTCTCACTTAGCATCATTTTGTATAAGGGTCTCCAGATGAGTATGAAAACCCTCTCCTCCTCATTTCTTATAGCACAATAGCATTCCATTACATTCATATACCACAACTTGTTTAGCCATTCCCCAATTGATGGGCATCCCCTTAATTTCCAGGTTTTTGCCACCACAAAGAGCTGCAATAAATATTTTTGTGCATATGGGTCTTCCTCCCACTTCCATGATCTCTTTGGGGGTCAAAGGGTATGCAATTATTGATACCATTTTGGGCATAGTTCCAGATTGCTCTCCAAAATGGTTGTATCAATTCACAGCTCCACCAACAATGCATTAGAATATGCATTGAATACTGAAATTGAATATGCATGGAATAGATTGGATACAAAAGACTCAATAGTCAACAATTATAGTAATATACTGGTTGATAAGCCCCCCAAACCCCAGTTTTTGGAATAAAAACACATTATTTGACAAAACCTGCTGGGAAAATTGGAACATAGTATGGCAGAAACTGGGAATAGACCATCATCTAATGCTGTACACCAAAGTCAAGTCTAAATGGGTTCATGATCTAGGTATAAAGGCTGATACTGTTAGTATTCTGGGGAAGAAAGGAATAGTTTACCTGTAAGATTTATGGAATAGGGAAGACTTTATGACCAAAGAAGAGTTGGACAGCAGTGTAAAATGCAAAATGGATAATCTTGATTACATTAAATAGAAAAGTTTCTGTAGAAACAAAGCCAATGTAACCAAGATTAAGAGGGAAGTGGGAAATTGGGAAAGAATATTTACAACTAGTGTCTCTGATAAAGGCCTCATTTCTAAAATATAGAGGGAATTAAGTAAAATCTATAAGAATACAAGTCATTCCCCAATTGATAAATGGTCAAAGGATATGAACAGGCAATTTTAAGAGGCAGAAATTATAGATATCTTTAAGCATATCAAAAATGCTCTATATCACTATTGATTTGAGAAATGCAAAGCAAAACAACTTTGAGTTACTGCATCTCACCAGTAAGATTGACTAAGATGGCAAAACAGGAAAATTACAAGTGCTGGAGAGGATGTGGAAAAATTGGAACACTATTTTTACTTCTTTAGAAATTGCATAGTGTGGGCATATTTCCTTGTTCTTCTTCATTCTCCTTTTTTTCTTATTATTAATTCTATACTTTTATTTAACTCATTTCTTGTTTGGAAGTAATGAGCAGTAGTTAGTATAGATACAACCAACCTCTAACTCAGTTATCCCTCCAAATCTCGTTCTCCATTTCATGACCTTACTCAGATACTTATCATCTTGTTATCCTCATAGTATTTAAAATTTCTGCTTTCCATTTCTCCATTCTCTAATAGAGTTTTATATAACTCCCTTTGAAAATTGAAGTTCTGTGAAGGTAAAGATTATTGCCATTTGTTTAAAATTTTACATCTCTCAGTAATACCCTGTGCCTTTTTTATACTAGGTACTTCCGGAAATGCTTTGTTCTTTGATTAAAATGATCTGTATCATACTGATATATTGTTACAGCATTTCAATCATCTACTTAAATACTATTCTTAGTTCTTTGACCAGCAAATACAGGTTACATCCTAGAACTTGTCATTTAAGTCATCTTATAGCTAAAAGGTATATGGGACACAAATAAGATAGCACTATTTTTCCTATTGCAGATTATAAAATAATGTTACAGTATGGCTGGGGAAACATGCAAACATACCCACAAGTAATACACATACTCCCACAAATACATAAATATGAAAGATGACAAAAAACAACAACAAAGTAATAATTATTGACAGACCCGGAACCAGCAGTCCTTACTGGCTGAATCAGTAAAGTTAATTCATTTAATAAGAGTAGATCTATTTCCCTAGATTAATCAGATCTCTTGAAACGACTCATGATTTTTTTTTATCCTCCATACGTGTAAAGTTTGTTGCTTCTACATGCACTTAGCAACCAATACATTCAATGCAACTTTCTGGTAGATTGCTAACAATGCCTTCTTTTGCAAAGTCTTTGCAAGAATGCCTGCATAAGTACACTTGTTCATATACTCTTTCTGCTTGATCCATATAAACAATTATCTTTTTAAGAGTAAGGGTACAGCTGTAATAAGGGTACTCATATTATAGTTTTCTTGTGTTTCAGAGATGCAAACCCTTCTAGAGTTAGAACTTTTTTTAAATCACTAGTTCTTTTCAAGAGTGGTTACCTTGTCCCCAAATCATCTTGACATTCTATTTTGTCAGTATGGCTATGAAATTTATTCATCATCCATTAAATAAAATTATATTTATATTTGGATGATTTGAAAATTAAATCATTCAGCCTCTACCTTATTCCTTCCCCATTTTGAAAATCATAGGAATTATTTCTAGGCTTTCCATTATCAGTGAATTCCATTATAATGCAAAATCTATAGACAAACAACATTATTGCATCTCTTAACATTTTAATTGAGTAGCTAGGTGGCACAGTAGATAGATAGGGAGTCAGGTCTGGAGTCAGAAAAATCCTACTTCAAATCTAGGCTCAGACACTGGTTCTGTGATTCTGAGCAAGTCGCTTAAATCTCTTTGCCTTAGTTTCCTCATCTCTAAAATGTGCTAGAGAAGAAAATGGCAAGCAAATGCCAAGAAATCCCCAAATTCTGTCAGGAAGAGTTGGACATGACATACTGAACAACAAAAACATTTTCATTTAATTTTTATTTATATTTATCCTTTAAAGAGATGAGTTATTTGTCTCATTTGAGAAACTTTTAAAAAATTCACACATTTAAGTAACAATAGTTAAGAGTCTTTTTTGTAGCTAAAGTTCATATGGTCTCTTCCTTTAGGAGGTAGAAATCTGCTTCACTGGGCAGAATACACTGTCTAGACAATGTACCTGAGGTTAATTTTCCAAGTCTCAGTATATTCAAATTAATATCATAGAATCTATTTCTCATTCTTTCCTCACTCAGATCAGCAACACTAGCATTAGGAGAAAACTCTTGGACTCCAAAGACAATGAATGCTTATATCATTTATCACTATATTCAACTATTATATGACTTTATTGTAATGTGGTGTGTATATTCTTAAATCTTTGTTTAAATCTTCTTTTTCCCACTAATATATGGATTGAATCTGGTACTATATGCAGTGTTCCATTCCCATAATCCTCCCATATCTATAAACAAAGGAGTTAAATTTTTCTCATCTATTCCCATTAAGGAAGATTAATTTAATTGCAGAACACTATTTTTGTTCTTACCACTTTCATGATATTCATTGTTCTCTGGTTTTGCTTATTTCATTTTGTCTAAATTCTAATGTCTTTCCATATTTCTTTATATTCTACATATTATTCATCATTTCTTTTTTGGGGGGTCCTTTAGAAGTAGATTTTATTACAATTACATGAGTCTTAACCCTTGTTCAATTTAAGAAATTATTCAAGAAAGAAAAGAGATGACTTTTCAAACAATATTAGGTGGCCTGTCTTATCTGTAGTCCTTAATTTTCCTTACTGGGAACTATGAGGGGTCAAGGAATGAAATAAAAATGTTATATTCAACTCATTCAATTTTGAAGTCTTTGCCCCCCAGTTTCTTCAGAATGGCAAAGACATAGTCCTGTGGTGTTTTCCATTCATCAAGGAGACATGATGGCAAGAAGGCCAGAGTTTAAGTGTGTGTGTGAATATCTGGTATGCATCTGTGCACGTATATATGTATCTGAATATATTGGGATGGAAAAGATGGCAATAGAAACCATGCTGGGAAAAGAAGGAAGCAAATCCCCAATTGTTAGGTTCTTAGAAGAAATCTGTAGAGATATAGCTATTGTCTACTTTTTCACACGGGGTCTCTTTGTCCGTGCTGGCTTCAGCAGCCTTGCCATGGATCCACCCAATTCTTGTGCATCAAGAAGTTACTTTTCGTGCCATTTCTATGTTGTAGATGCACCGACAAGTCTCATAGCTCTCCCTCTGTCGTCGGCGACATGGCTTCTCATAGTATCTCCGCCGCTTGATGTCATCAATGAGCCCATCCACAGTAAGAATTCTGTTCAAGATCCTGTATGCACCGTCCACATTCACTTCCTGCACCATCACAGTCCTGGCAATGAACTTCAGGTGATTTGCCATGATCTTGGGACAAAGTTGTCCTTGTAAAGAAAGGAGTTTTCAACTAAAGCAGCTGCAGGGTGGGTGTGTGGGGTGGGGCGGTGGGGAGACGCCTGCCAGCTCTAGAATGCGCTGCGACTGGAACATAATCATCATTTCTCATGGAAAAAAAAATATTCCATAACTATCACCCATCCCTAGCCATTCCAGGGCTCCCTTACTGCCATAATCTCATTTTGTCTCATTTTACTGAAAAAATTGAAGCCATTTATTTACAAGAGCTCCTTTTTCTTCCCTGTTCCTCATCTAACACCACTGTATTTCCTCTTTCACTTCTGACTTACATAAAGAGTTGTGCCTTCTCTTTGCCAAGGCAAACCTTTCTATATGCACATGTGGTCACATTCCATTCCATCTTCTTCAACAGATTGCCCACTTCTAGCTCTGTCATTCTAGCTCTGTCACTTATCTTTTTTTGTTTACTGGCTACTTCCCTACTTCCTGGAAAAACACTCATGTCTCCTGCAACCTCTAAAACTCTTGACTTGATCATCCATTTTCAACAGGTATTATCCATTTCTCTCTTCTATTTTGTAACTAAATTCCTTGAGAAAGATATTGACAGTTACTCCCAACATCTTCTTAAATCTTAAAAAATATGCTTCGGACCTCATCATTCAACCAAAAATTGTATCCAAATTTATCAGTGGTCACTTGTCAAATCTAATGTTTTTCCTCCTCAGTCCTTCTCCATGTTGATCTTTCTGACCTTTAATAATGGAAATCATCCTGTTCTATTTCATACTTTCTTCTCCCCATGTTGTGTGTTCATGTGTGTGTGTGTGTGTGTGTGTGTGTGTGTGTGTGTGTGTATGAGAGAGAGACAGAGAGAGAGACAGAGAGATAGGGAGAGAGAGAGAGAGAGAGAGAGAGAGAGAGAGAGAGAGAGAGAGAGAGAGAGAGAGAGAGAGAGAGACTTCTGGTTCTTCTACTTGTCTGACTGCTCCTTCTCAGTCTCCTTTATTGGATCATCATCCAGATCATGACCATTAATGGTGGGCATCCATCAAGGCTCTGTTGTTAGCCCTCATATTTTCTTTCTCTATACTTTTTCATTTGGTGATCTTATTAGCTCCCATGGATTCAACTATCATTACTATGTAGATAATTCTCAGATGTATATAACTAGTCCTAACCTTGCTCCTGACCTCCAGTCTCACATTTGCAAGTACCTATTAGACATTTCAAACTAGATTGTCATAGACATATTAAACTAAACATGCCCAAAATTGAACTTATTTTCTTTCCCCTCAATATTAGATAGATGATAGATAGATAGATAGATAGATAGATAGATAGATAGATAGATAGATAGATAGGCAGATAGACAGAAAAATAGATAGATAGACAGACAGAAAAAATAGCTGGATAGATAGTGTATGTGAGAGAGTAAGGAGTCAAGGAAAACTATTGGCATTTTCATTTGTCTGGGACTATTTCTCCTTCTCCCACTCCCTCTCTGTCTTCCTCTCCCTATTTTCATCTCCAAGCTTCCCTACCTTCATTCAAGTGGTATGTAAAATCTCACCTTCTGCAAGAAGTTTCCATTCCAACTTAGTACTAAGGATTCCATATCTGTGATGAAAGTCATGCAAATACTTATTTTTGATATACTCCTTTTAAATTTTCCCATTTTGAGAAATATTATTTGATATTGAAGAAATAATGTGTTTTAACTTTCCTTTATAGTCTCAATTTATGCTTTATCCCATTAGTTAAGAAATTTAATTCCTTTATTACACATTCTTTGTTCTTTTAATATGGCCACACTATCTTTGTCTAATATCTGTAAACCTCACAAGAAAAAGAAAGCATGAAAGAAAAGGGAGATAAAATTCTTCACATGTTAATATGTGTATACAGATATTTTTATTCAGAAGATGACTATGTAATATGCTTTTAACTCATAATATATTTATCTATGTATGTATATCTATGTATATCTATCTATATACATTATGTATATACATAATACCTATGTACCTAGTTATATTCATGCCTATATACATATTTTGCGCATACCTATATGTGTGCATATGTATAGCTGCATACATGATTGAATATATAGGTGTGCATTGTGAATGTAAGCATTATCTAGAAATACATATATACATGTACATGTTATGAGATGAAACATATATTTTAGATTCATGAGCTGATGATGAAATGCAAACTGTCATAATGATTATCTTGAAATATTCATGATTATTCTTCATTTATTTCTATGTTATACCAAAAGATAAATGGACTCCAACCTTATTAGATTTACAGGAAAAAAGTAGACAGAACAACATGGGTCAATGCTGCTAAGGTTTGGGGTTTTGGGGTTTGGGTTTTGCCTTTGGCAGAAGAGCTAGGTTTTGTCTTTGGAGGAAACCTACTTAAACTACTCTGATGTTTCAGGTAGTGAACATATGACCCTGACCCTGCTGGGCAAAGGGCAGGAAAAGAAAAGTCAGTTTACATTAGCAAGTTAGATGGAGATGGGTGGAAATAACTTTCCAAGAAAAAAAATAAAAGCACTTTATTTCTGTTTGCAACTCTGACAAAGAGTATAAGGGGGCAGTTAGTTGTTTTTAAAGCAGCATATACTGCTATTTGTAGAAATATCTATTTATAATCACTGCTTGTGTGAAAAAGTAATCACAGTAAAAATTTCAGACCAACTCATTTTTAAAACTAACTGGTTTTGTAATGTCCATATGTGCTTAAATGAATCTGCTGCCAAATTATACTGTCATCTAATGAATCAAATTGAAAGCTTTAGGTCAGCCATACTGTTTCTTCATGTAATTTAATAAGATGAGTCATGGAAATGTCGCTGTGCATGTGTGTGTGTGTGTGTGTGTGTGTGTGTGTGTGTGTGTGTGTGTGTTGCCACTAAGATGAACAGTGGGAAGTAGTTGTTTCTCTTTTATGCAACCCATTGATCAATCTAAACCTCTGAAGAGTCTATAGGCAAAATATTAAGAGAAATCTCAGGAAGCAAGGGTGATGCAGTATTTAATTTGGAATTTGTTAGAAATAAATAGGTAGGGCGGCTAGGTGGTGCAGTGAATAGAGCACCGGCTCTGGAGTCAGGAGGACCTGAGTTCAAATCCACCCTTAGACACTTAACAAAAAAAAAATTAGCCATGTGACCTTGGGCAAGTCACTTAACCCCAACTGCCCTCCAAAAAGCAAAAGAAAAAAAATGAATAGGTAGCCACAAAAACAAACAAGTAAACAAAAAAAATTATTACAAAATAGCTGTATTTTAGTAATGGTAAACAGAGGCCCTTGGGGTTTTATTTATTTATATATGTTTCTATTTATTTATTTACTTAATTATCTATCTATTTATTCATTCATTCATTTATTTACTTATTCATTCATTCATTTGTTTATTCATTCATTCGTTCATTTATTTATTTATACTGCTATAGTGGTTAGATAGGTAAGAAGGGAAGAATGAAAAGAATGACTTTCTATAAACTGACAAGTAGATGATGAAGTAGAAGCTTGGTTTACCCACCATTAGACTACTCAGAAAAGGTAGAATGATTGGGCAGGAATGAAACAAGAGATTCTATCTACCTCTAAGTATAGCTGTAAGACAAAATATGAAGGAGTAAGGAATGTGGTCAACAGTGTCTAACACTGTAGTATAGAGATGCCAAAAATGGTGAGACTGTCAAAATACAATTGTATTTGGTGATTAGAAAATCATTGCTGTCCTCTGTGAGCATAATTTCAGTGATAGTAGAAATAAGACTATAAGAAGTTTAGGACAGATTGAATGGCAAAGTAGGGGTATCCATTCTGAAGAACAATTTGTAATTATGACTCACAGGCTTAAAAACTCTTCATACCTTTTGAGTTAGCAGTACCACTATTAGGTCTTTATCTCAACAAGACCAAAGGGAAATGCAAAAGCCCTATATGCATAAAATATTTATAGCAGCTCTTTTTGTGGTGGCAAAGATTTACAAATTTAGGGGACACCTATCAATTAATGAACAAGTTCTGGTATATACTGCCATGGAATAAGTTGTGCTATATTAAGTGACAAGGAAGATGGTTCCAGAAAAACCTGGGAAGATATATGAACAGATGCAAAGTGAAATGAGCTGAACCTGAACATTGTACAGAGTAACAGTAATACTGTAATGAAGGTCAAGCACGAAAGACTTAGCTACTCTGATCAATATATAGGTACAGTGAGTGGTTCAGTGACTTGCTCAAGATGACAACACATGTTTATTGTCAGAGGTAAGACTTGAATCCAGGTCTTTATGACTCTGGAGACAACTCTCTCCTCTATCCCTTGCTTCCACATCTGAGAACAGGACAATCACATAATAAGAATTACAGAAGTGCAATGACGGTGCAGTTGTGGTTCCATATTGTGAACACAAAGTAGAGAAATTCAGTTCAGGAAATTTAGTATTAGCAATGTGAACCAGAAAATTTCCCTTCTTGTTTGAATAGTGCTCACAGGCCTTTTATCAGACAGTAGAGTTCCAGTGATAATGGACTTGACCAGTTGCCCTCCCTTTTTAAGGCTTGTCACTGTAATAATGGTAATAACAATAATGATGATGATGATGGTCGTCAAATAATGCTAAAAATAATTCCAATTCAATTGTCACTGTCAACACAGAGATTCATCCAAGAATGATGTTATTGTTTCTGATGCAGCCTTTGACCTTTTGACTTTTATTAACTTCACCCTAAACCTGGTGTCCATCCTATGTCTTAAAATGAAGGTTGGACAACTGTTGGACAACTGTTTTACCAAGATTGTTTGTCATTTCCTTTGGCCAAGATCTGCCATCCCTGAGCCAGTATGATACAATAGAAGAGCTACTGCTCTAGGCTTCAAATTCTGGCCTTACTACTTAGTTTGGAAAGAAGTCACCTTGCTTCCTGTACCTTAGTTTCCCCATCTATAAAATGGAAAAATAGCACCAGATGACTTGTAATGTCTTTTTTCAACTCCAAATCCTATGAAAATTAAAGGGAAATGATAGTTGGCATTTCTAGAACATTATACATTTAAAAATAAGCATTCCTTACAATAGCCCTGTGTCATAGCTAAGGCAATGGTTGGTTGATTTTTTTTGTTCTATTTGTTTTGAGTCAAACTTATAATTTCTTCAGTATTAGAGAGTTTCTAGTAATGGTATTCTTTTATCAATTCAGGATATCACTTCTTTACAATAGCTACTTTGGACAGTAGAATGTCAGGTGACTTTCCTAGGGTCATGCAGTCAGTACATTTCAAAAGTACAATTTTTATTACATCTAAATGATTGCCCAGGAAATGAGATCATGTTTCAAAGTGTTTAGTACAGTGCCTGGGATGTAGTATGCATATATGAATAGGTGTTCCCTTTCCCTTTCTCCCTATAGAGTCCCAGAAATCATGTGACCATAGTCTCAAGCATGTTGAAGTGACAGAGCTGGTACTGAAATTAGACTTTTAACTCTAAGACCAGTTGATGTATCCCTATCTACACTACACTGCCTTCCCAGCAAGACAGCATTGTTTCATTATTCAAGGAGTTTCTCACCATGACTGTTTTCATTACCTTTTGTATGTGTTGAGCAGTCCTCCTCAAATGATTCAAGAAGAAAAAAAAAGATAAAAAGTAAGCTGGTTTCCCTGTTCTGTAAGATATCTCATTAGCTTTAAATCAGTGTAGTCAATTATTGTGTAGTCATGAAGTATACTTAGTGGTAAACACAATTAAAACTGGAGCAACCACTTAAGACAGGTGGGGATGAAAGGCATGCAACAAAAAGAAACAACTTTTGAAGAAGTAGCTCTAGGAGGATCCTGGAGTCTTCATTCTAATGCCATCACTGATGTTTCCTTTTCTTTCTCCAACTCCCACTCCACCTAAAGTATGTAATGTTTTGAGTTATCATTAGAAGATATATCTATGGGGTGCTTAGATGGCGCAGTGAATAGAACACCGGCCCTCAAGTCAGGAGGACTTGAATTCAAATCCTACCTCAGACATTTAACACTTACTAGCGGTGTGACCTTGGGCAAGTCACTTAACCACAATTGCCCTCCAAAAAGCAAAAAAAAATTATGTGTGTGTGTGTGTGTGTGTGTGTGTGTGTATTGGGGAGAGAGAACATCTAGATGATGCAGTTAATAGAGCACCAGCCCTGGAGTCAACAGAACCTGAGTTGAAATCAGACTTCAGATGTTTACTAACTGTATGACCCTGGGCAAGTCACTTAACTCCAATTGATGCAAAAAAGGTACGTGTGTGTGTGTGTGTGCACGTACATGCATGCATAAAGGAAAGAACACTATATGGACTTGGAATTAGAAGATCTGATTAAATTGAATTTCAGTTAATCTCAATAAGCATTGAGTACTTAATTTGTTCTGGTTACTGTACAATGCACTGAGGATGCAAAAACAAAAATGAAAATATTCTTGCTCCTGAAGGAGCTTATATCCTACTGGTGGGAAGGAATTACTAGTGTATTAATAATGAGAGAGAAATAGATGGAATAGTGGAATGAGCACTGGACCAGAAGGCAGTAAGATTAGAGTCCTGCCTCAGACATTGGGTAGGCTACTCTGTAGCCTTTTGCAGTTCACTTCTCTCAGAGTCACAGTTACTTCATTTGTAAAATATAGGAGTTAGGGTATTGAAATTCTATTCCATCCTAAATCTATGATACTAAATATCTTAGAAGTAAATATAAAGTAGGTTTTGGTGGGGTGGGGGTTGGTTAATGAAATGCTGACCTCAATGGGGAGCAGGGAAGGTTTTGTGTTGAAGATGTAGGGTTCTACTCACAAATATTTAAGAATTGGCTCTTCCACCCCCCAAAAAATGTACAAGTGATATACTTTTAAGATGAATAAACATAAAAATTTCCTCTAACAAATTTTTAAATCCAGACAATAAAAATAATAAATTTTACAGCATTAGATCTATAGCATTTCATAATTTCCAAGGTATAAGACTCATATTGTAAATTTAGTAATAGTTCCTTATGAACCAATTGTAACTGGCTCCAGTACACTTCTGATCTGACCCTTGAGTGGTCTATACCTCTATTGAGCAAATAACTGAATTCTTTTTTATCTTTGTTTTCCTCCAGTGTCAAATGAAGTAGATTTTTTTTAAATCTCTAGAATGCTGTGATTCTGTGCTTTATGCCATGTTCAAAATGCCATTTTAAATGGGAAACAGTAGAAGATTGGACCATAAGAAGTCAGTTTATATTACACTAAACTGATTTCAAATAGCATATTTCATCTAAAGCAGAAAGATTCCATGTTAGATTAAGAAATAGGCTACTTGTGTCAAAGCCCACATGGCAGAGTAGAAGCAGCAATCCAAATGAACCCATCGAATAATAACCTCAAAACAACTTCAAAATAATGCCTCAAACTGAATTCTGGAGAGGCAGAGATGATAGGTTAGAGTAAGACTTTTTTTCAGCTGAAAATGTCTTATGTGGTCTGTAAGAGAGGCCTATAATAGTGGGCTAGGGACAAGCTGGAACACACAGCAATAACTTCAGCAGTAAGCCTTGAAGTCTGCTAGGACAGCAGCAGCAACAACAGTGCACCTTTCAGAGCCTGCAGCCCAGTGACAGTAAAGGTATTCGACAACTTGTCAAGAAGATATTGCAAGGGACACTAAGCTAACACATTGGCTCTGGACTCGGCATTGTTCAGCAACTCTAACTTTAAACAGGCAGTTATGGGTCACAGTTATGAAAAGAGAATTCACAGCTTAGTAAAAGAGGTGCAAAAATGCTAAAGAAAATAAGTGTAAAAAACAATTTTCGCCGATTGGTTAAAAAAAGGCACAAAATTTCTGAGGAAACTCTTTAAAAGGTAGAATTGGCTAAAGAAAAAAGATGTACAAAAACACATTGAAGAAAATAATTCCTAAATCATTAGAATCAGGGAAGTGGAAGCTAATGATTCCATAAGATATCAAAATACAAAATTATCCAAAGAATAAAAAACAAAAACAAATCACGTAAAATAGACCAAAGAGACATAACTTAAGAATGATTGGGGGGGGCGGAGCCAAGATGGCGGCTTAGAAGCAGCAAAGCACCACAGCTCCCACACAAACACACTAAAAAACTCAGAAAATGGGATGCTAAACAGATTTTCAAGCTCCAAAACTCTCCACAAGACAGAAAGCACATCTGTTGCTACAGGCAGCGCAGCAGG
>JAQQSW010011262.1:0-12802 GCA_028646575.1 Pseudocheirus occidentalis
CTCTCCCAGCATCTGGAAGCTGACTGAGAAAAGAGATGGAGTTTTCCTGAGACCAGAATCCAGTAACGGCCATCCCAGAAGGCAGATATTCCTTCTGGATCCTAGGGCCAGCTTAACTGCTGGAAGACTGAAGAAGCATGACCAGGATAAGACTTTGTTTATTCATGGCCTGGCTGATCCTTGAGTTCCAGGCAAGAGAAGTGGTGAAGGGTATGTGATGTGCTGGACCCTGTGAACTTCAGTGTGTGCCAGGGATTGCCTTGAGGACTGGACAAGGACCTGGGAGCTGTCTGCTTCTGAATCCAAGTGACTGTTTGGCAGATTCAGGAGGGAGCTGGAATCATGGGAGGGGATCCAGGGAATCAGAGAGACCTCCCAGAGTCAAGATGAAGGAAAGGCCTCTCCTTGGACTAAACTGAGGTTCGCTGGAAATCAAGGGGTGGAAAGTTTGTGTGGTTTTCTAATGATTGTATTAGTGATTAATGATATTTAGTAATTGGAAATCTAGCTTAGTGGCTGAACTGCTAGATGAGTGACTGATTAAGTTAATGGCTGCCCCATGAGTGGAAGATTGATATATTGTGAATTGATTGATTGAATGATTAAGTGAGAAGGGTTTCCCCCTTAGGGAAACCAGGTGATTATTCTTTTGTTCTTTGTTCTAAATATTGTGGCCACTGTAGGGAAAACTGTGTGGCCATTCTAATGTTAAGCTGTTATGAACACCATATTGTGACTTTCTGTGATAAGATATACTGTTGTGAATATTAATTGTGAATATTGTACTGAGCCTTGATTTGTGATGGAATTAACAGAGTGTTCACTATTACTGTGTAATCCGAACCTTAAAAGCTATTCACTGTAGCAGTCTTTTGGGAATCTGCTGGTGCACGGCGTTACACTTGTTCAGTTAAATACCCTCAGTTTCCAACTCTTTATTACACCCCAAAAAAGAGCCGGCATAAATACTTTAGTACATAAAGTTCCTTTTCCTCTCTTTTAAAAAATTTCTTTCAGGTGTAGTTTTGGTAGAAGTATCTCTGGGTCAAAGGGCATACCGAGTTTAATAACTTTTGGGTATTGTTCCAAATTGGTTTCTTTTAAAGTGACTAGGGAAGTTCTCACCTCTACTCACAGGGCACTAATACACCCGTTCTCCCACAGACCTCCCAGCATTTCTCATTTCCCATTTTTGTCACCTTGCCGATGTGATGTACACAAGGCAGAATGTCAGAGTTTTCTAAGTTATTTCAAATTGTCCTAAGGTAGGGATGATTTAGACCATTTTTAAAATGTGGCCGTTGATTTGAATTTCTTCTTCTGAAAACTGCTTGTTCTTTCAACCATTTATCACTTGGCAAGCGGCTCTTTTCCTTATAAATGTTAGTTATTCCCATATATCTTAGGAATTAGACCCTTATCTCGTTCCCAATTTAGAAATGAGAAATATGCAGCAAAGATTTTTTTTCCTGTGTACCTCTTCTCTTTTCATTTTAGTTGCATAGGGGGCAGCTAGGTGGCACAGTGAATAGAGCATCCGTCCTGGAGTCAGGAGGACCTGAGTTCAAATCCAGTCTCAGATACTTGACGCACTTACTAGCTGTGTGACCTTGGGCAAGTCACTCAACCCCGACTGCCTGGCCTTCCCCTCCCCAGAAGAAAAAAAATACCACTAATTTTAGTTGCATCGATTTTGTTTCTACATTTCCCATATATGTGTGTGTGTGTGTGTGTGTGTGTGTATGTATACACACTTCAGTGTGTATTTCCCTCCATCCTGTTCTCTTATACTTTTTCTTCTCTTCATTTTCTGCCTCTTTTTTAAAAAAGAAAAATCAAAGAAAAGAAGAGAGGAGAGAAGAGGAAAGGAAAGGAAATGAAAGAAAAGAAGAGTGGTAAGAAAGAAGGAATGTGTTCAATATTTGTGTTCTAGATTTGGTGTAATGTGCTCCTGCCTCTCTTCCCCTCACCCAGAACCCAAGAATAAGTCCTTATCCTTTCTTTTCCTTTAAATCCATCTTTAAGATCCACTTTCCTTAGCATTTGTCTTGTTTAAGATTAATTCCTTTTTTATCTAAATTACTTCATATTTTCTCTCTTCCTTCTCCCCACTTCTCCTATTTCTCTGTTAATTGAAATATATTTCTAAACTAAATTGTGTAAATGTGTGTATGTGAATATTCTTGCCTCCTTTGGAAAGTTCATATGAAATTGAGGTTCAAGGGCCACCCTCTCTTCCCACTACTTCCCTTTTATTTGTATAATCTTCTACTTATATATTCATATTATGTAAGATCATTTTTCCTCTCCTCCTCCAATGTATTCTTCTTCTCCTCTCTTTGCATTCTTCTTTTAATATGACTAAAAAGTAACAAACCAAATTCTATTATCTCTTTTTTATTAGGCTTCAATGATGAAAGGGTTTTGAGGAGACAATTATATCATCATTCCATATTTGGCTGTGAACATTCTTGCTTAATCTCTTCAGATTGCTTCCTCATATTTAACTTTTTATGTTGTTCTTGATTGCTATGTTTACATTTCAAAATTTCTACACAGCTCTAGTCTTTTTCAGAAGTAATAACTCACAAATCCTCTATTTCATTAAAGATTCATTTTTGTTTCTTTTTTTCTTATAGATTTAGACTATTTTGCTGGTAAACTATTCTTAATTGTAAGCCTATATCTTTTGCCTTCTAGAATATCATACCAATCTCTCAGTTCCTATAAGTGGTAGCTACTAAATGATCCTGACTATGACTCCTTGAAACTAGAATTGTTTCTTTCTGCCTTATCAGTATTTTTGCTTTGACCTGGGAACTCTAGATTTAGACTATAATGTTTCTAGAAGTTTTCATTTGGGGGTGACCAGTGGATTATTTCTCTTCACTCTGCCTTCTGGTTATAAGAGATCTGGAAAGTTTTATGACTACAAGGCTGCAAACCTGGTTTCCTAGAAGAATGATAGTACCTTCAATTGAAATCAGGAATAGTGGAAGGGAGGGATAGATTTTTCAGATTCAGGGGAATCTTCAGCAAAATTACCCCTATTGAAAATTAAAATTCAATGGCTCCCTTTCGCATTTAGAATAAAATATAAAATCCTTAGCCTGACATTGAAGTTGACTCACAATTTGAATTCCACTTATGCTCCCAGTCTTATTTTTATATAACTACCCTTCACTAGCTGGCCGTACATGAAGTTCCATTTTCCACATTTGTGCCTTTGAAATGGAATTCACTCCCTCATCAGCCCCACCTCTAAGAATCTCTAGATTCCTTCAATACACAGTTCAGGTGCCACATGCTACATAAGAGCTTTCCAGATTCTTCCCCATCCTCTACCCCCAGTTCTTAGCCCTCTCTCCATCTTAAAATTATATTTTATAACTTTACATATATTTTGTATTTGTTTATTTGAGAACTTACATTCAATGTAAGTTCCTTAAGTTCAGGGAGCCTACTGTTTTTGTCTTTGCTATTCCCAGGGTCTAGCTCAGTGCCAAATACATTAATAAGCACTTAATAAATGCTTGTTGAATTGAATTGAATATAAAGAGAAATAATTTTCAGGTAGTTGAGAACAATCATTTCTACACATTCCCATTGTCTAGGAGATATTTTCTAGGTTTCTAAGGCATAATAAACCTCTGAACCACACAATCCACACAACCCATTAAATGAAGCTGCAGTTTTATTTTAGACATCTTTGGTCCAAAAGGTACATGTGATAACTGGTTGTTCTAAGAGACCTTGTGTAATTGTGTGACGAGCATCCTCAACCTCATTTAATAGCTACTGAAATGCCACTGGATGTACAGAACTTCACTAAGCCTAAAGCTACCTCTAACATTAGCACCAAATTATTCTAGGAATAACAATCAGTCTCATAAGCTCTTGAATCAAATACACGTCCTCTTTAATCAGTCTAGAAAGTTTGGGCTCCACAGTAACTTTTCAGGCCATTGCCTGAAAAAAAAAAGTACATGAAAGACATTTAAATCCTGCTGTGCAAACAGCTAAAAAATGAACATGATCTTGCTTAAATGTCAAGGGTTTGAGTTAAGTTTCAAATATGAGAGGGTTAGGAAAAATATGATAGATTCTACACTCTTTTGAAATGGATTTTTATAACCATGTTACATATATTATCAGTCCCCAGAAGTTCCTCTGAGAGCTTTACCTCTTGAACCCCTGATACTTTTCCATGATTGAATAGAGGTTCTTTTGGGTAATCAGTCATGCAAATTGTACCCCAGCCCTGATCAGTATGATACTCTCTACTTATGTTCCATGTCAGACCTAATCAGAATTCCAATAGCAGAGCATTTAATTAAGATGTAAACCCATGCAAATATTAAGGGAAAAATAATAGAACAATATAACCATTCTCTGTATCTGTCTCCTCCACAGACACAAAAGATTATAGTATTATGTGCCTTCCAAGGTGGTAAATGGGCAGAAGGGACGGGGGACAATCCTAGAGACAATCAGCATATGTGAAAGTAGAGGAAATAATAATACTAACTAATATTTATAAAGCACTGTTCTAAGTGCTCTACAAATATTATCCCATTTGAGCCCCACAACAACCTTGAGAGGTAGGAACTGTTTGTTATGATCCATATTGTCCCCAGCTGAGGAAAACTGAGGTTAAGTGATTTGTCCAGGGTCACACAGCTAGAAAATGTCTGAAACCACATTTGAATTCCGGTCTTACTGACTCCAGGCCCAATATTCCATCCAGTTACACAGCGGTAGACAGTGGCACAAATGCATCACTCCACTTCTCCCCTCCTTAGGTTCTTTGTGGCTGACAAATTGCGGACCAATGGGATTGAATTTTCCTCAGCTCCAGCTCTGTACTCCCATCTCATTCTGTGTAGAATCATCCTTCTGAGTTCCCATTCTTTGCAGTGTTAGAAGTCTGCCCATACCAGGTATAGGCCACAGTACTTGGATCTCCTGCTTAGTAGATTTCAAACCCAACAATATCATCTTCCGACAGTTTAGTTCTGTTCCACAAAACCTCAAGAATACCTCAGTCCTCCCCAAATGTTTTGCCTAGTTGCTTCTCCATGTGACTCACTGCCTTCTAAATTCCACTGGATCTTTCTAAACCCACATTCCATAATGCAGTTCCTACATCCAGGCTCCAAGTCCCATATAACTCTGGAGTCCTGGAGCTAACCCTAAAGTCAGCAGTTCTTGCCTGGATAATTATTGGCACTGTAGCTAGCATACAGGCTTCCATTAGTGCAATCTGATGTCTGTTTCCCCTAAAGAAAACAAATGAATTGACTGAATTAATTCAATGCATTAAAAAAATGTTTACTAAGCAAGCATTTTCTATGTTCTTCTCAAAGTGTTCCTCAAACCATCCATCCCCAGTGTTCCAGCAAATCTCCTTAGAACCTCCTTAATAGACACTAGCATCACCTTGTACTTTCTCATCATAAACTCCAATGGGGATGGCATGAGGGGTTTCTTTGTTATCTTGATAACAATCCTATGGCACTTGTATATCGGTGCCTGGGTTCATCCTCTGGATATCTTGCTGTGGTCTCCGCCTGTTTGGCATTGCTACAGTCTTGTGTCAGTCTTAAATACCTTTGTCCCTAGTTCATCTTCAATGGCCTGTCTCTCCCAATATCCTTAAAATAACAAATTTATAATACGTTATTCCAATTAAACCCTCAAGGTTGTTGCAGATATCACTGAAGGACTATTTCCCTTACATAACCTAAAAAAACCTGTGCTTAGGCCTCTCTTCCAGGCATCTTTAACCAGTTTAATCCCCTGGTTCACCAATAGCTCACTTTTATTTAGTATTTTAAAGGTTGCAAAATCTTGTATATCTCATTTGTTCTTCTCATAAATTCTCTAGAACAGATATTATTAGTCCCAGTTGAAAGATGAGAAAACTGAGACTAAGATACACTAGGTGACTTACTCAGGGTCACACAGTTAGTAAATCTGTGAGGAAGAATTTTACTCAGGGCTTCCTGACTCCAAGTACAGTAGTATAGCTGCTGTGTCTCCTAGAAGTACTTCTAACTACTATTCTAACTCTTTCTATATTACATTATGAAACTAGTTCTTGGTTTTAAAATCAATACTTTTTATTATATTACATTCCTATCTATACATTTTAGGGCTTTCAACATAAATGGCTATTATATTTTATCAGAGACATTTTCTCTAACTATTGATATAATACTATGATTTTTATGAGTTGTCTTATTGCTACCATTTTCCTAATAGTAAGCCATCCTTACAGTTCTGCTATAGGTTGTATTGATCATAATGAATAATTTTAGATTCACTTATTTATTATCCTTGCCAGTATTGATGGAATATTTTGCTTCAGTACTAATTATTTATGCATACTTTGCTTCAATATGTCATTACTCAAATGATGAAACAATAATATTGAAAAAGTTTTATTTTTCTGTCTTATGGTTGGGTTTATGGATTAAAACCATATTTCCTTCTAGAATTAAATTTTCAAGATATAATCTTTTTTCCTTTTTTAAAACAATAAAACACTTCTTAGCATACAGGGAGTATCTATTCTTTGAATGTTTGATAGAGTTCATTAATGAATTTATGTTACACTGATTCGTTTTTACAAGGAATCTCATTCATGGCCTATTTAATTTTCCTTTGTGAGACTGTTTTATTTAGGTTACCTATGTCCCATTTGCCTAAGGTGGATGTTATATATATTTTTGGTAAATAACCATCTAGTAGCACATAAGCATAATAATCTTTGGTAGTTCTTTTCAATTACTTCGCATTTATTGTGATCTCTCCTTTCTCATTTCTGATTTTGTACATCCATTTTACTTTCTTAGTTTTGATTATATTTGCTAATTGCTTTAATTGTACTGGTCTTTATCAAAAGAGTTCTTTATTTTATCTGTTTATTTTCTATTTTATTGATTTCTTCTTTTATTTTCACAAGCTCCTTAATATTCTAATATATTTAATAGCAAATTCAAGTTGCATGTTTTTTTTCTTTTACTCGTATTAATACACATCTTCATAAATACAAATATGCTTCTGAGTACTACTCTGGCTATAATCCATAAAATTTGATATATTATATTGATATTTCTATTATCCTGAATATTTTTTCTATAATGTAGAAATTACTCAGTGAGTAATTTTTGAGCATCAGGTAGATGGCACAGTGGATAGAGAGCTAGATCTGGAGTCAGGAAGACCCGAGTTCAAAATCAGTCTCAGACATTTACTAGCCCTGTGACCCTGGGCAAGTCACTTAACTTCTGTTTGTCTCAATGTCCTCATCTGTAAAATGGGGATAAGGTTAGCGTCTACCTCCTAGAGTTGTTGTGAGGATTAGAAATAGTTGTAAATCATTTCGCATGGTATCCATAAGCACTATATAAATGTGATTCTTATTCTTATGGAATACTCAGGAAAGTTTCTTTATTTCATTGGTTACCATTTTATTGTTTTATAACTCCTTTCAAATTTATCTAAAATTTTTGTATCCTCTAGTATCATCAACTCTAGGAATGTTGCATTTTTAATAATGTATTTTTAAAAAATCTATTCCCCATTTTTATATTTGGTTTTCCCTATGTAGCTATCAAATTCAGAGTTTCCAAAGATCTTTTCTAATCCTTAGTTTAATTCTTTTTGTTATTGAGAATTGTAACCTGGTAGATAGATATTGGGATTTACTGTTGTTACTGCTTTTTTTTCCTTTTTAAAAATTAGGATTTTTTAAAAATAAAAATAGTTGCTATGCCATTAGGTGAATAAGTGCTTAATATTTGTATTTCTAATATTCAATGATATATTTAAGAATGATATGATTTCCAGTTAATCTTTCTTTATGCTTTACAATTGGAATTCAGGCTTGTTATATCTTATCACTGCTTCTCTGGATTTTCTAGAGGTCTATGAATCATGGTAAATTTTAATCCATTTTATTTGTGTTCATATTTTTGGAATTATACATTCTCTATAGGAAACATATTATCAGGCTATTGGCTTTTAATTCATTCATTAACCTTTTTAATTTATTTTTAGGAAAATTCAGTCCATTTACAATGAAAATTATAATTATGTGATTTGACTTATCCTATAACATTCTTTACTTACTTATTCATTTGTCAGAAAAGAATGCATTCTTATTTATTTTATACTAAGACACACAGTAAACAAGTTTCTTACACTTCTGAACTGTGCAAGTTTTGTATTTTTAAAAGGAAGAAAGGAAGGCGGGAAAAAGGAAAGAGAAGGAAGGAAGGAAAATCAGAAGGAAGGAAGGAAGCAAAGAAGGAAGGAATGAAAGAAAAATTAACTCATTATTGTCACTTCTTCACTTTAGAGAGTTTTGCTCTGGAATTGTTCCTCTTTCCAGGAATTTTCCCTGCTATCTTTTAATTTATTGCTCTGTCTGTAATGTCAATCATCAAATCACTGCTGTATTTTCATTCCTTTTTGACAAGCGCAAGTATGTCTTTCAATAGGCAAGAAAATCAATACTATTGTTGCTTTTGTCCCACCTACTATGGTGACTGAACTAGGTAATCACAGTTTTAAAGTATCTATTGATTAAGGAACTTAGCTTAATGACCCAAATCTTTTCCTAAGGCTCTGTGCTATTGTGGATTTTGTCCGAAGTTGTTCTGTGCCTGACTTTTCACTCCATAGACTGCTAAATTTCATTTTGGTTTTTTTAAATTACCTTTTTTTATCTTCTAAAGAATCATAGAATCAAAGAATTTGAGAGTGAGCAAAGAACTTAAGAGATCATATGGTACAATCTGTTCACTAAAGGAGGCCATAGGAGTGGTTATCCAGTCTCTTCCTGACAACCCCCACAAGAAGCAGTTACCCTTCTTTCCAGGCAGCACATTCCACTTTTGGACAGTTCAAATTGTTAAGAAGATTTTACCTTTTATTAAATCTAAATTAGACCATTTGTAACTTTCATCTCTCTCTCCTAGTTCTGCCACCCAGGGCCAAACAGAATGTCTAATCTCTTCTCCACATAGCAGCCTTTCAAGCACTTGGAAACAAATTTCTCTTCTCTTCTTCAAGATAAACAAGTCCAATTTCTTCTATTGATCTTCATATGGCATGGCCTCAAGGTCCTTCACCATACTGATTGCCTTCCTCTGGACACTCTTTAGATTAACAGTGTCCTTAAATTATGGAGTCCACAATAGTATAAGATACTTCAAATGAGATCTGAGCTTCCCACTCCCCTTTTCCTCAAATCTATGCCTCTCCTAACTAATGCAGCCCAAAAATGCAAGAATGCATTGTAGAAGATGCTTGGTGTTTCTGTTCCCTCCTCTCATCTGGAAAGAGAAAAGCTATATCTCATCTAAGTCTTTTCTGCTTCCATTCTACCCCCTTTTCTTTCTCACGTGGGATTCTAGGGTTTGAATTAGTCACATCCTATTAAAACAACTCAATTACTTTTAGTCTAGAAACAATATAATGGCCTTCAGGTCCATATAGCCCCTTTCTCTGCTGTTTGTGGAGTTTATTTCAGATTAAAAGTTATTAGAACAATCACTATAGCTCATAGCCCCTAGTTAGGAAAATTCATAACATTCAGACAGAGATTTGGCTCTCTGTGTTAATTTAAAGTTTTTCTATCTCCAGCTAAACTCTCAGCTCTTTATGTCTGAGACAAAATTGGGATTGAAGAAACATTTGGATCAAAAAAAAATCTAAGAGCGTTTATGATATTGTTTGTTCCTATGAGGAAAAGGGTGAGGAGCTTCCCTTTCCCCACCTCCAAACAGTCTTTGAAGAGCTAAGTGTAACTAATAGAATAGCCTTCAGTCTAAGTCTTCTGTCCCAAGATGCTTGTAGGATCCAGTGACCCACCTCAACTTCCCCCTTCTCTGGGGCAGCTGGGCCTTTCTTTCCATTTTTCCCTTGCAGTTTTTCTTTTTTTTTTTGTTAGTCTTATTTTAGCTCTTCTTCACTACTCCCCAATGGTTCAATAAATCCTGGGTGGGTAGCATCTCCTCACCACTGCTACTTTTGCTGCCCAGGTTTCAGTCTGTCTCTCAGAGATTGTATGTGTCACTTTAAGAACTTTACGGAATGACACAGATATCTAGACAGTCCTAAATAACTCTCATTCTGAGGAGAAATTCTTGTATTTCCCTGAACTACAAATCCCAGGATGCCAGTAAGTTCTCAAACCCCTTACAATTGCAATCAGCTTTTTGGCTGCCATACCACAGAACTGACTCATTTTGAGCTTGCAGCCCACTAAAATCCCCAGATATTTTTCAGACAAATTGTTGTCTAACTGTGTTTAACTTTGATAAGAAGCTGGTTTAGGGATGAAATCCCATATCTCTTAACTTTCAAGCTATCATACTTTCCGTTTTCTCTCTTGTTTCTTTTTTTGGGAAAATTTTATAGCTTTCAAAATGATTATATGTGTCTGTGTATACATACGTATGTATACATATAATACATATTACTAACACACATATATATGTAGTATATACATGCATGTGTGTGTTGGTTGATTCATGAATTCCCTAGACTTCCACATTAGTCTCTTTAAAAAACTCCCATTTTTCCTGGTCTTTGAAATTGCTTCTCTTTTTCCCTTCAAACTTTCCGTCTTAAAAATTTCTAATCCCTGTAGCATTTTAGCTCATGGGATCGTACCTATACTTTTACTAGTTGATTTCCTACAAATAAAGTGCTCATCAGACTATTTTAGACCTTTCTCTGTTTCTCTATCACAAATTCTAGGAAGGAGTGATCATTTCTTCCCAAGTTTTTTTATAATTTCCAATCCAGGAGTCAGTTTTTTCTTATTTAATAATAATAACTCTGCCATAGTACTTTAAGGTTTGTAAAGTACCTCATATAAAACTCCAAAATAGAATTTCCTCCCGTGTTAGGGTCTGCTAACTTTGAAAAGATTATTCTTCCTCATTCTTCCTCAGAATAAGAGTTATTTGGGATTGTCTAGATATTTGAGTCATTCTGTAAAGTTCTTAAAGTGACACATACAATCTCTGAGAGACAGACTGAAACCTGAGCAGCAAAAGTAGCAGCAGCAAGGAAATGCTACCCCTGTTATGATTATGGCTAATCAAGAAAGCATTTTTTGCTTATTCTTTATGAAGAGAGCCTCCAGCAGATGTCTGGGTAATTCCCTTTGTGCCAAGTTGGAGGCTCTTTTTAGAACTCCTTATCTAGTTCTTCATTCTGCTGAGGTGGCTTATGGTAAACTCTCATGGCTATGTCACAGATAAGTAACTAGACCTCAGACACAGCAGATCTGGCAACCATCTCTGTTGCCCATATCTTCCAGGGTAGGCAAGGTTTTTACTATATGCCACAATCATTTATACTTTGTCAAACATCAGCATGAACAGTGGTTTTTATTTCTTGTCACCAAGTGCTATTAAAACACCCCATCTTAAGATATCAAAGTATTCTTTTTTTAAAATTTGGACAAGGCATTTATGCATTATTATTAAGTGACATCAAAGGCCCCATGGTGCTACATGATCAGTCATTAACTGAGGACATGGTAAAGGCCTTGGTTGTGTTTGTGCTGCTTTGAGCCATATTCAATACCCCTTTCATATCCGGCAACAATGGTGTCCTAATCTCTATCACCTAACCATGCATGCAGTTCAGAAACCCAAGATCAGTCTAGCAAGAACGATCTATTTTGCAACTGAAAACAGGTTAGAAATAAATTCAGAGAAAAGAGTAGGCCCCCACACAAGTACAGAAAAATAAATAGCAGCTAGAGAACATTGACAAGGTTACAATTCTCATTACTTATTGTGCTTCAGTTCTCATTAAAAAGTCAACTGTTATCAGAGGCCTAATATATGACCTACCAAGACAAGTTAAGAAGCAGGAATTAAAATAGGTCAGTGACTTAGTCATCCAGAACAGCTTTTCCAAAAAGTCTGAAAATTTAATCAGCCCACCTTCCCCCGCAAGAGGTAGACATGCATAAACTAATGGATTACAAAGCAGTTAGCCTAACTTTCCAACCTGGAAAGTTTCTGGGGCAATCCATTAAAAACAAATCAATTTACAAAAACCTAGAGGTTGTTAAGATGTTAAAAAGCAGCCCACATAGATTTGACAATAGCAAATCATGCCAAACAAATCTCATTTTCTTCTCCAGTCAGGAGGAAGTGAGATGGGACCTGGGAGATGGGTGTATAAGAGGTGGCTTGTATTGATTTTAATAAGACCTCAGATATAATCAATATGTTAGCCAAATGGTAATAAATTGTTTGGGTGAGATAACAGTGAAGTCGATTCACAGACAACCAGAAGACCAAAGGCAGACTCAGTATGAAGTTATATGGCACCTGTTCAGGGAATAATCAACATTTCTGAAGACAAATTTTGAAATATATATTTATTATCCAAATGATATTTTTACTAAACCATGGTGAGTAAAAGGGCCATGTGAAAGTAAATACACTTTTCTTCTATTTCATTGAGCCAAATGTCAGCATAAAGAGGAAGAGGAGCTATTCCCTAAGAGGGACACTGCTACATAGGGGAGGCAATTATGGGTGGAGTATAAATACCAAAGTGGGCAACTTCCAATTCCACAGGCAAGTTGGTAGCTCTGAGGAGCAGCAGGTTGTATCCTTCTATAGAGGATCACCAGGTCACTCAGTCCTCAGTCTTATACACAGTTTTAGACAAAGAATTGATGTATCACTAATAAGATTGTTCCTGCCACTAGTGAGAGAAGGCAGTGGGATAGTCTACTAAAATGGTATTCTCTGTCTTG
>JAQQSW010011263.1:0-12801 GCA_028646575.1 Pseudocheirus occidentalis
TCTCTCTCTCTCTCTCTCTCTCTCTCTCAGCTGGCTTCAGTCTCCATGTATCTTCCTTCACTGAGTAGCCAATTCCAATTCCTGTCTCTCCATCTCCAGAATTATTCTTTATATACAGTACTGGCCTTTGGTCTCAGACAATAGCCTACTTCCAAGTCAACAGGGGAGTTCATACCTTCTCAACAATGGACAGACTTCACACCTTCCGTACTTAGCCCTAAGTTACTAGGTACTACTTAGCCCTAAGTTACTAACTGCTAAGTATCTGATAAACTGGTAACTATTACAATGTACTAATTTCCACAAATGTGGAACATTCAATATTAAATGTTCATTCCTCAGCAAAGTACTTAGTGAGGTCACATATACTGTATCAGTGCCATTTATCCAGAAAGTTTTTTTTTACATATTTTATTTATTTTTATTTGGAGGAGCAAGTGGGGTTAAGTGTCTTGGCCATGGTCACATGGCTAGTTTTTTGTGTTAAGTGTCCGAGGCTGGATTTGAACTCAGGTCCTTCTGACTCCAGGGCCAGTGCTCTATTCACTGTATCACCTAGGCACCCCTATCCAGAAACTTTTAGGAAAATAATGAACACTTCTATAATATACAGGAATTGTCTTGTTCGAACTGGAATTTGTTTAGACAGAGATATACCTGTTGCAAACTTATGGGTGTGACAAGGAAAGGCTCATTCAGGACACTGTAAGATTTAATCAGTCAATAAGAATTTACAAACACTATGTTCCAGCAATTGTGTTGAGTACTAAGGATACAAAAAGGAGCCAAAAACATTTCTCTACCCTTGAGTAGCTCTCATTTTAATGGGGAAAAAAATCAATCAATCAATCAATCAATATGCAAATAACTGGGCATATATGATATATATATAGTAGATGGAAAAATCTGAAAGTTTGGAGTAACTGAAAAGACTGAAAGTAGAATGTGAGCTGATTTTTGAAGGAAGTCAGAGAAACTAAGAGGCTGAGGTGAAGGAGCAGGCAGAGTATTCCAGCCATGGGGTACAAAGTTGTGAAAGTGGTAGGTGAGTTGTCATATCTGAAGAACTATAAGTGTGCCAATGTGGCCAGATTGTAGATTATAGGGAAGAAAGGAAAGTGTAAGAAGCATGGAAAGGCAACAAGGGATTAGGTTGTGAAGAGTTGTAAATGCTAAGAAGTTCATTTAATTTTGTGTCTTCAAGAGCTGCTAGAGCTCAATGAGCAGAGATAACACAGTCAAACCTCCCTTTGGCAAGTGTGTGTGCCAACTGCCAGCTTCTTCCTTGTGTGACACAATATCCCCAAAGCTCTTGTTTAACTCTGGTGGTCTCTCTGCAACTGGTAAGCATACTCTCCTTCTCAGTCTGCTCCTCTAATTCTTCTTCACTCCTTTATTTTTGTTGGTGTGTGGGACATGAAATTAGTGAAAACTTCTCAGTCTGCAATGTAACCCCCCCCTCCTGAGTGTCTACCCTCCCCCTTCTCCTGTCAATTACTTTTATCTTCCTTTGTTCATTTCTTCCTGCTTGGTGAAGGCCAACCCCCTTGTAGTCTCATTGGGGAGGAGGTTGGGAGGTGAATTATTCACCAATGAAAAAGGGCAGTTGGCCAGGAAAGGGGACGTCCTAATTAGGTTTTTAAACCTTGGAACAGGGCTAGGTTCTCTCTCTTCCGACCTGGCCTCATGCATCAACATGGGTAAGACATCATCTCATGGGGCACCCCTTTCTTCCTGGGAGAAAGGGAATAAATTCCTCTTCTTATCTAAGGCATCTCTGTGTTTACTTTTCTAATTAAATTAAGAATAATGGGTATTTTTTATACCACAAACATTGGGAATCTAACTATTATTTTAACAGGTAATACGTGGTTGGGACCCTTTATAACCTTTCAGCCACTTGGAAACCTTAGAAATAATCTAGTTCAGCCTCTTCATTTTAGAAAGGAATCAGAAGCCAGGAGAGGCTAATTAGTTTACCCTAAATCACAAAACTAGGAAGCAGCAAAGCTAGGATTTAAAATCAGGAATTAGAGGTGCTGATGGGTTCAGATGTGTCTTGTGCTGAGGGAGTAACTATTCACATAAACATCTCTCACTGAGTCTGGGATTGTAGAGGGGTAGGGGGCCACTCCAGCATGTCTTTGATAAGCTGTTGTTGTTTTTTCCCTCAGGAGCATCTCATTCATCACCCTGAATGAAATAATATTTATAAAACACTTAGCACAGTACAGTGCCTATTACATGATAGATAATTGATAAATGCACATTCCTGCCTTCCTTCTTTTCTTCCATCTCTTGTTCCGTCCCTCCCTCTGTTCCTCCTTCTATTCCTCCCTCCCTTTCTCCTTCCTTCCTTCCTTCCTTCCTTCCTTCCTTTGTTCCTTCCTTCCTTCCTCTGTTTCATATTTTTCCCCTCAAAACCATTTACTTCTTCCTTTGAACCTAGAATCCATCCCCACACACATACACAAAAGCTCAAAACACTTCTAGAATAAAATGTGGAGATTTGTAATGAACACAGAAAACCACAACCACAAATGTTTTCAGAGACCATTATAGTCAATTCAGCCAATTTGGTACAAATAATTACATTTCCCCAAGCCTTGGTTTCATTTCCAACCCACCTTCCATTAGCTAGCATTGCAGCTTAGTGCTAGGCCATCCCTAGGGAAGCCTGAGGGGAAAACAAAAACAAAAGCAATTGTTGGCTTGCCTGATTGCAGGGGTTTCTCCCTCCTGTTCAAGGCTCTGGCTTAGCCAAAGTCCCAGTGGAGCAGCTATTAAACATAGGCATGCCAGTGCTTCCAAATGAAGATGTTTGGACTAGAGTAGATATGCTTGAGAAGTAAATAATAGTTTGCTCCTCAGAGCTTTAAAGCGCTCTTAAGAAATGAGAAGCGATCTCCCTAGGCATAGCCAGCACTTGTAGAACTTGAGTAAAGTGCTGCTGTGTTTCAATGTACACAATGGGTGTCGCTGAAGTCGATTCAGAACTGGTAGGGAGCTTTGAACAGATAATGGTATGTAGTAATATTTATGCTCACTATTGAGAAGTGTGAGAATTTGTGGTTTGGATAAAGGTACTGGAGAGTCTGAAGCCAAGGTGTAATTTTTCATGCATGCATGGTGAGCTTGATTCTGGTTTTTCTGGACTATTTTCTTTTTAGGTTTTTTTTTTTAAATTATGTTATGAACTTTACAAATATCAATATTTCAATATAGAGAGGACAGAAAAAGAGGATTGTTTGTATAAGCATGAATCCCAATTACAGATATCTAGGAGAATAATTTATACAATAACATCATTAGCAAGACAAACAACTTTGAAAGATTCTGATCAGTACAACAAACAACCAGAAATCACAGAGAAAGGATGGACTCAAAACGCAGATGAGACCTATATTTTTTGGACATGGACAATACAGAAATTTGCTTTGCTTGGCCTTTCATATTTGTTACAAAGGTTTTATTTTCCTTTTAATTCAATAGGGAAGGGAGAAGAGTGAGAAAGAAAATGAATGTTCTTAATTGAAAAGAAGTAAAATAAAAGATTTAAAAATACCACAGAAAAAAGGTTTTTTTTCTAAATCTAATAAGCTTGCACACATGGATTTGTAGGCTACTAGGATCTAATTACCTACTATGTATAAGACTATGTAGCTATGTATGTATCATTGTGTAACCAACCCTGAGTGTCAGATACTTTAAAATAAAATAAATCAGTTAAATATATAATATATACACATATACATATATGTATATATGTATATATATGTGTGTGTGTGTGTGTGAGTGTGTGTGTATGTGGGATATCCATACATTTTTTGGGCATATGTGTGTATGTACAGAGATATGTGAGTGTATGTGTGTGTGTATTCTCTGGAGGTACTCTCCTAACTCCCACTTGCATTGGAAATTTGGGTCTCCTGAGGGTGGCTGCTCCATCTTTCTAGAGGGTTCTAGGAGTAATCCTCAAGGAATAATGGAGTCTTTCTAATGCTATAATTTACAAGCCTGAACTGGGATGTTTTTCTCTATGATTATCCATTGATACAAATTAGTCATGGTTGACTTTTAGAAAAGGGTATTTATTAAAGTAGAATAATAAGAGCAGTTGGTATAAACATTTTCCCCAAGATATACACTCCCAACAGTACCTAGAGTCCAAGAAAAAGTGGGCTCTCTTGCATCAAAGGGATAACTCACAGATCCCTATAGTTGACTGGAAGTTCTTTTCTATTCTTTGGGAGGTGCTCATGAAGTTGCCCTTAGGCATGGTTTAGCCCTCTTGGTTGAGCCCTTATAGAATCCTGAAACGGCCTCCCCTTACGATATCTAGTCTGTCCTCTCAATATAGACGTTGTGTCTTGTTCCAGGGATGCTGCTAGACCTATAACACTGACAGGAAATCCAAATATTTTACCAACCTCCAAAACTGATGATCAGTTGACAATATAATTGCTAACGATTTGTTATTTTTTCCCGATTAAGAAGTATTAATTTTCTTTCCCAAGCTCCTCCTTCCCTCTGGTCTACAAGGAAGGGGGGAAACTGAGGCTAAGTCACAGCTCTTCTCCCCTCACCCCTCCAAAAGATGTTTTCTCAGCGTCTTATCTGGAGGTTTCTAACACTAAGTTGTCATATTCTTAAGTCCTCTAAGAGTTCTTAAATCTTGTAAAGTGGTTTTTCTTTGTAATGCGATTATCTTTTAAAGTATTTTCCTGATTTTGCTCATATTGCTTTGTTTCAATTTATTAAATATTATGAGGTTTCTCTAATTATGTCTCTTAAGGGTCATTTCTTATGACTTAATGTTAATAACAACATTAGCATTTTATAAAGTCCTTTAAGGTTTGCAAAAGGTTTCATATACATTTGATCCTCATAGCACACTTGTGATGTAGATGCTATTATTATCCCCATTTTACAGATTAGGAAGCTGGGGCATATTTAAGGTCACCCAGCTAGTTAGTAACTGAGGTTAGAATTGAATTTGGGTTTACATATCCCAAGTTTGGCATTCATCCACTGAATGAATGCATGTATTTATCTATGCATATCTCCATGTATGTATTATTTTTTCTTCACTCTTTTATACTCAGGTGGATATAAAAAATAAAGACCCTTACCCTGGAAATTATTTTTTTTTGAGCTGAATGTTATTAGTGTTTTTTGCTATTCACTGGCTTTTTCTTCCCCCTTCTTTCATTTCCAGATACCCATTTTTGAAATATTTCTGATATACTTATTGTTATTATTTCTTTCTAGTCTAGACTTTCATTTCCCTATAGAAATTCTCTATTTTTATTGACAAACCCCACTTTCTTTATAGGATTCAAGAACAGCATATTTGTGGCAGCTAATGATATATATTTTTTTGCTTTTTAGAGGGGGGAAGGTAGAGTAATTGGGGTTAAGTGACTTGCCCAAGGTCACATGGGAAGTTTTTTGTATTAAGTGTCTGAGGTCAGATTTCGACTCAGATCCTTCTGACTCCAGACAGCTAATGATTCTTAATGCATTAAGCTATTTGTTTTTGAAAACTTGCTGTTTATTTGTATGTGTTACTCACTTAGTAACTATTGGTACAGGAAGGAAGAATGTTCCACCAAAGATAAAGTCTTGGTTGCCTCATATTTGTTACAGCTCTGATATTAGCACATAGAATATGAGAGTTTTCCATCTTTCAATCTTTCTGAGACTATATATTTATATAAAATATTTATTAAACATAAATGAATAAAATGCAATGCATTCCCCACTAGGGATACAAAAATATGTAAGACCCACTACATGATTGTAGTAGAGGCTATAAGACATCTAGCAAAATAACTGTAGTACTGGTTAAAAGAGATAAGATTTTTCAGTCATTTCAGTCGTGTCCAACTCTTCATGACTCCATTTGAGGCTTTCTTGGCATCGACCCCAAAGTAGTTTGCCATTTCCTTCTCCAGCTCATTTTACTGAGACAGAGTTAAGTGACTTGCCCAGGGTGTCTCAGGAAGCACCCTAGCATACCCAGCTGCTAGCACAGGTTCTTAGATCTGCTTTTCTAAAGGAAAGCAACTCAAAGTGGGTTAACAATCTTTCTTTAATCAAACAAACATATCATTTACCTAGTTCAGGGGAAAAAGTCAGCACCCTGAACTCCAGAGAATACAAACACAAGTTACAAGCACAAGTTACAAATAGACCAAGAAACAGATCAGCAAATGGGCTTCCAACCCTCTGACCATCACATTTATTACCTATTCAAATTAACAGAGAGGGAAGCATCAACATCTGGGTTTTTCAAAGGGGGAGGGGCTCAACGGCTTCCCAGAGTCTCATCTAGCCAAATCACACAACTCTTGCCAAAGTGAGCCCCAAAAGCAAAGCCTCACATCAGGGCACATATATAGGCTTCTCCTGGGTCACCTCTCTTGACCCACTGTCCAATTACAAAGTAACAAGGTGCGGCCATTCCCAAAAACCAAGCCTCCTGCTACAGGCTACATGTGACTACATTCAGCCTATTATGGGGCAGAGTATACTTTCAAATCAGGGAACATTCTAGGAGCCACTTAAGCCCATTAAAGGGCGTAGGGGCAGGAAAGAGCTTCAGATTCCCATTACACAGGGTCACACAGCTATTAAGTGTCTGAGGGCAAATTTGAACTCAGGAAGATGAGTCTTCTTGACTCTAGGCCCAACACTCTATCCACTGTACCACCTAGTAAAGGTCTAAATAATGGTATAAATGATTCTAAGAAGGGTAAATAATTTGTGGTATTTAGAAGTAGAGAGATGGTGGTAACAGGAATTCAGAAAGATTTCATGGATAAAGTAGTATCTGAGCTGGTTCTTGATAGAAAATAAACATTTCAACATTCAAAGGGTTGAGGTTGCAGTATACTAAGCCTGAAGATGAGTGTGTGTGTGTGTGTGTGTGTGTGTGTGTGTGTGTGTGTATGTGGTTACCATTACCATCCTTTAACTCAGCACTCACAGGTTTGCAGGTTGGGTAACTAGGTTATGACTAGTTTCAGATTTCTCACATTACCCTGAGATTCCCAATTTTAAAACTGTAACTTACACATTCTGTGGATATGTGTCTCATTAACAGTCAGTCAGTACACACAATTAGCTCTTTGTAAAAGTTATTGATTAAGATAGGAAAGTTAGAACAGTAGCTATAAAACACTTCCTGATCTTCTCCCATAGTCCTGAGAAGCATTCTCCCATTAATACACATGGTGCTCATGGGAAAAGTATGACAGTTATGAGGACCCAGGTAGAAAACTCATCTAGGGTGTGCAGGCATCCTCTTCCCTTATACTCTATCCCCAATTAAATATTTGATGCTCTCGAATTCAAAGACAATTTTAAGAAACAAATAAGGGGAAAATCAAGCTTTCTCTCTCAAAGTGAAGGTCTGCTGCAAAAAGAGCTTCCAGAATAAAAGTGACTATCCGCCAGCAATAGGGACTTGGAGTTTATTAGAAATCACTCCCTCACCATTTAGGTGAAAAATCAAACTATTATGGGTACATATTTCTCCAGGCTCCTGCATGTAGGGTAATCAAAGTTCTTCCAGAAAACTGTACAGCATATATGGCTAAATAACTAGAAATACAAACAAAACATCTATTTCTGCATTTCTCCAACACACAAGGCACCTAATATTTCCCCAAAAGGCCACCACACACAAAACATTCCATAAACTTCCCTTTGTCCCCACCATACTCATAGAGGATGATGAGGTTTTAGTGTGTGAAGATTTTAATATCTTTTTCTCCTTAAAAAGTATGAATACTTTTCTGATCTTGTCAGAAGTGAGAAATTCATTGGACAAGTCAAACAAGTCATATCCTTACATGACATTAATTAACCGTTGAGAAGTAGTAATAAATTTAGCTTAGGTAATCAGGTTCAAGTATTTTCTTAAGGAAATTGGTACTTGTGAATCATAAAACCATTCTAAAAGTTCTGTTTCAATTAAACACTAAAAACACACAATCCAAGGATAAAAAGGATATAATTTACAGTTCCTCTTCCTCAGCCATAGGATCATGAATTCAAAGTAAAAAACAAAACAGCTTCTCTCAGTTAAAAGAAACACCTCTGACAACCTTTGTTTTCCCCCAAGCTATTTTTTTTTATCAATTAAGTAACCAGGTAGGGAAAACTCAGAGCTGAGTTAAGGGGTAGGTCAAGGGGACAGCATCTGCCAAAATAGCTGCAAACGCCTATAGACCTTACCCAAGTTCCTCCCTACTCCCTACATGCCACCCCTTGGTGAAACAGTCCCCAAATTTTTGTGGAGGACTTTTCACATTCATAAGAACAGTCTTCCCCAAGCCCCTAAGAACTGGAGGACAATCTTAAAATTCATTTTAAATAGAAGAAGATAAAATGATATAATCATGTTAAAATAAAAGGAAGTTATATAAGGGGAAGTTCACAAGAATGATCTGGGATAAAACACGATAATTAAATGTTGTCACTAGTCCCAGTTACCAGTATGGAAATTCTGAATTGAAATAGATAAAAGACTAAAACCCTCTTGAATGCAACATATCCCAGGGACTAAGTTGATTCCAGTACTCATCCTGTACCACCATCCTTTGCCTGATCATTTAAGCTTCTCAGTATCTAGGAGCAATATAAGGAGAATTATAGCAAGTATTCACCTCTACTGAAGTACTACCCCCTTCTCAATACAAGTTAGGAATTTAAAATTACAATCAAATTGAACAAAGAATGCCCTTTCCTCCAAGTAAATTCCTATTCATCACCACTATGAAAGTATAGTTTTCCTTTTGATATTAAAAATCCAAATTCTTTCCAATATGTTGAACTCTTGGTTTTGAAATTCTTAATGAGGAGCTAACTGAACTGTCATTGGGGAAAGTAAATTTGGAAATTAAGGGGAAATGGGATCATTTCTCTAGGTTGTATAGATTCTTGGATGGAAGTAAAAATTCAAGGCCTGGATAATTTCACACAGAGGATGAAATGAGGAAGTGCCAGAGTGGATAGCCTAAGACTACATCCAAAAGTAATTCAACCTGGTCAGGCAAGTCTTCTGAATAGTGTATCTAAGAAGTCATAGGAGTGTAGGGCCTTCTGCCTTCTTGAATTAGTGTCAATTTATCAAAGACACAAATTTGTCTTCTTTTTGAGAAAGGACACCCAACACTGATAATCAGGGGTGCGTTGATAAAATACTGTTTGAAAAGTTTATTCTATCCTTTCATAGTACTAACACTCTTGGAGAGGTATAGAAGACGGAAAATCCAGTGAATATGGTACCAGTAAGCCCAATTTCAAACCTTCTTTGTAATAAAATAAATATCCTTGTTAGAGGAAATATTATAAGGGGGCTCACTAAGAAGAAGAATGTGCTCTGAAAGGTCTCCTGCAGTAGCAGAATTAACGAGTCCTACGCGTTCATGTGCTAAATATATAGGACATATAAATACTCACAAATACGGCAGCAAAAGCAAATCTCTTCCTCTATGGTGGAAGAAGAGAGTCAATATAACCAATTTGCTAATTGGAGGCAATTTGAGAACCACATGGGTTTATATTGATATTTCAATGGTGGATGCTCAGACTGGAATGAAAATCATTGTATGCATCATCCTTAGTTAAAGAGATTATATGGTCCCACATCCACTGCACCATGGCATCACAACTCTCTTGTCTAGATTGAATATAGACTTAATCTTTAAGTGTTCTTATGAGTTCTCATGGATTCTTGTGAGTGCATCAACCTGGATATTCATTTTGGCAGAGTGTGTATAATGTCTCTGATCATCAATTGTGTGCTGATAAATGATTAATAAATAGCTGCTCCTGCCATGCATGTATGATGCACTTTTAAGTTTAATCTGCTTTATTAACATTTTATCCATTACTTTGTTAAGTCCATAATTCAACAAAATAATAAATCAAGCCCTGATGTATAGCATTTGCCAATTTCTTAGGTGTAAATTCTTGTAATGAAAAATTTAACAATGAGCTTTGCAGAGACAGTATGAGCTACCCCCATATGCCTCATAAACAACTACTTTCTGAGAGAAGCATCAGATGGTAAATCCTGTCATTAATCCTTACTCAAACTGGAGATGCCTTCTGCCACTTCTTCACTCCTCCTTCACTTCTCTCTCTTAAAGAGGTAGCTTTTCTCCTTCCTAAAGCTGACCTTTCTACTTGCACCTGAGCCCTTTCCATCCCCTCATCTCCAGAGGTTGCACTCTCTATCATACTTAATCTTGCACTTATCTTTAATCTCTCTCTCTTTCAGCTGTATGCTTCTCTACTGTCTACAAATATGCTTATACCCCTCCTACCTAAAAAAATTCTCAATTGATCCATCTATCTGTGACAGTAATCAATTTAGCAGAAACTTAGCCCTTAGTAACTTAGGGCTAATTATGGAAGGTGTGAGCTTTGTTTCCTGTTGCTGACATGGCAGGAGGGGATTGACTGAGACAGAAGGCCAGTGTGTGTATGTAAGAAGAGTTCTAGAGACAGAGAGACAGAATCAACAATGTTCCTCCCAGTGGTTCCTGGTGGAGGAAACAGGATGGTCCCAGCATCTGGGAGCTGGGCCTTCCAGACTGAAGAACTAAGTTGGAGTTTTCTTGAGAGAGAGAGTTTCTCTCCCAGCATCTGGAAGGCTGAGAGGGTTGCTTGGAAGGGCTGCCTGGAAGGCTGAGGTTCCTTCTGGGTCCTAGGGCCAGCTGAACTACTGGAGTACTGAAGAAGCAGGACTGGGATAAGCTTTTGTTGGTTTGTGTCTTGGTGGATTCCTGAGTTCCTGGCAACAGAAGTGGTGATAGGTTTGAGATGTTCTGGACACTGTGAACTTTGATGTATGCCAGGGACTGCCCAGAGGGCTGGACAAGGACCTGGGAGCCACCTGCCTCTGAATCCAGGTGACTGGTGGATTCGGGTAGGAGCTGGGACCATGAAAGGGCATCCAGGGAATCTGAGAGATCACCCAGAGTCAAGATGAAGCAAAGGCCTTGCCTTGGATGCATGATGAAATAGAAGACACCAAGGGGTGGAGAGTTTGTGTAATCTTCTAAAGACTATATTTAGTGATTAATGATATTTGGTAATTGTGAATCTAGATTAGTGACTAATTAAGTTAGTGGTTGCCTCATGAGTGGAAGATTGATTATTGTATTGTGAATTGAGTGAATGATTAAGTATTGATTATTGTATTGTGAATTGATTGAATGGTTAAGTAAGGAGGGTTTCCACCTTAGAGAAACCAGATGATTATTCTTTTGTTCTTTATTCTAAATATTATGTGGCCACTGTAGTGAAAACTGTGTGGTCATTGTAATGTTAAGCGGTTATGATCACTACATTGTGATTTTCTGTGATAAGATGTTGTGAATATTATATTGTGATTTGTCATAAATGTTTGCCTTGATTCGTAATGGAATAAATGAAGTGTTCACTGTACTGTGGAATCTGAACCTTAAAAGCTTTTTGCAATAGCATTCTTTTGGGAATCTGCTCGTGCATGGCCTTACACTATCCCTGCTAGATATTGTGCCATATCTTTCTTTCCTTTTTTGGCTAAACTCTGTGAAAAGACTTTCTAAAATAGATGACATCACTTCCCTTTCTCTAAATTTGTTAACTCTCTACAATCTAACTTTCAGTTTCGTCATTGAACCAAAAATACTTTCTCTAAAGTATGAACAGTTTCTTAATTGTCAAATCCAATTATGTTTTTCTCAATCCTCGTTCTCCTTGACCTCTCCATAGACTTTGACACTGTTGATCACCTTCTTCTCCTTAATACTGTCTTCTCTCGGTAGAAGCAGAAAGGTTCCGCAGCTCCCACACTGCCACCCTAAACACCCATAAAATATGAGCCCAGACAAAGTCTAGGACTCCCAAACTCACAAAAATACTGAAAACACATCTCTCACTGAGGGCAGCTCGGCAGCAGGGGCTCATTGCGGCGGTTGGGAGCGGAGGCAGGCCCAGCCTGAAGCCAAGACTGTGGCCAGGCCCGGGGCGGTGGGAAGGACCGGGGCTGAGCTGAGCCGAGCCATGCTGCAGCCAGTCTTTAGAGGACAGGATCTACAGCCTCCAGCACCTCCACATCTGCCAAGGCATGAGGAACAGGGATGGGAGAGGGGAAGCTCCCACCAGAGCAGAGACTGGCCCAGCCCAAAACTGCAGCCAGGCTAGGCCAGGCCCCAGGGTGGCCAGGAGGAGCCAGCCTCCCAAGCCGCAGCTTGAGTCTACTTCAAGAAGATCTATTGCATCTGAGGGAATCTTCACATCCAGCAAACCAGGATTAGATGGTCAGTGAAAGTGAAAGTGAAACTCTGAAAATTAATTTGGCAGAGAAAAAGCAGTTTGGCGAATCTGCCCCCGGGGCAAAGAAGCAGTGGGGGAGGGGAACTGCTGGAACCCGTGGCGGCCCCCACTGGGCTGCTTCAGAGGCCCTGGCCTGCAGACTTTGCAGGGGGGCTGAATTGATTGATCAGGGCCAAGTGCTCTTGTGTTGAGCGGCCTGGATCTGGATCATGGTCTTGGGTGGTGGTCCTGGGGTGCGCTTTCAGCAAGCCAAAGCTGGGGGGATTTGCAACACCCCCCTAATAGCTCCAGCAGCTGGGAAAACCCCAGAAATTTGGAACAGAGCTTTCCCCCCTGGAAGAAGAGTTTCACAGAGCTAAAAAGAAACCCAACCAATTAACTGACTGGCCAACATGAGGAAAAGGAAGCAAAATAAGAACAGCAATAAAACTCTAGAATCCTTTTTTGTGGACAAAAAGGATC
>JAQQSW010011264.1:0-12801 GCA_028646575.1 Pseudocheirus occidentalis
TGTAAATGAGGTGTACATTTGTTACCTCATCCAGGCATTCATTTGCTTTTTTAAAGTCTTTTTAAAGACGTCTTTAAGATGTCCTACACTAGATATTAAAAGTCTGACACCATGCTTTGGTTCCTTTTTCTCTAAAATGCCTTCTCTTTTTTTTTTTTAACTTAGTAATGTTTTATTTTTCCAATTACATATAAAGATGGTTTTCAACATTCATTTTTATAAGATTTTGAGTTCCAAATTTTTCTCCCTCCCTTCCTTCCTTCCCCCCTCCCCAAGACTGCAAGCAATCTGATATAGGTTAAACATGTACAAGAACATGAAACATATTTCCACATTTGTCATGTTGTGAAAGAAGAATCAGAACAAAAGGGAAGAACCACGAGAAAGGAAAAACAAAAGGCAACAAACCCCCTAAAAACAGCATATGCTTCTATCTGCATTCAGACTCCAGAGTTCTTTCTCTTGATGTGGATAGCACATTCATCATGAGTCTTTTGGAACTGTCTTAGATCATTGTATTGCTGAGAAGAGCTAAGTATATTAAAGTAGATCATAGCATAATGTTACTGTTACTTTGTGCAATATTCTCCCGGTTCTGCTCACTTCACTCAGCATCAGTTCATGTAAGTCATTTTTTTTCCTTTTTTTTTTTCATGTAAGTCTTTCTAGATTAAAATGTTTTCTTTCAATCAATCAGTGATGAGGTCACAGAGAGAGAATATGAGTGTGTGGGGGGAACAAAGGAGGGTCCTAGTCTTCTATTATTTTAATTTCCAAAGCAAACCACTCCTTCCTTCTCCTTCTAAGGCCCTCAGGCTGAAGGCAAGCTCCAAGGGACTAAGGATTCTCATAAGGGACCAAGGATGACCATCTCCTCCTTCAAATAAAAGATCTTATTGGTGACCAAGAGCAATTTTTTTCCCTAGTTTTCCCAGATCCCAGCGCAGTGCCTGACACAGAGTAGGCCTGAATAAATGTGCATTGATTGAATTTAGAAGTGTTATCACTGCCTTTTTTGTCTCTCCTCACAGCAAATTTCCAGTTCCTGCCTCCTGTTGGGATTCTCGAGCTATTTCTTTGCTTGCTACAAGACACAATATTTCCTGTGCTTCACAAAACACAGAATCACACTATTTTTCCTAAGGCTGGGCCTTGAGGGAAGGCCACAAACAGTTTAATAACTTGCCTCTCTCAAAAGATTTTTTCAAAAATTGATTTTTGGACCTCATCTCCATTACTCACTGGTTAACATATTCCCACCTCATCATATTCCTCTGAATCCTGATATTTCTGGGACCCTCAGTCATTATTATACAATCTTTATTCCTTATCCCCAGTTACTTCCCTTACTCACTTACTCTCAAATCCCTCTACTTCAACCTTGACCTCCAAATGTCCCTTTCTAGATCTTCCTGCTCCTTCCACTGTACTCTCTGAAATGCCTACTCTATAATTAACAAATATGCCTTCATTTTAAATCTTTTCTTTTCCCATTCCTCCCCCTCATTTTTCAGGGTCCCAGTGAGTCCCAACACTTTCCTGATGATATGGTTTCATCTCTATTCACCAGCAATATCTCCTCCTTTGAGGTTTATTCAATCCACATTTGTCACCCAATCAAAATTCTGGTAGTGTATTTACCAACAACACCCCTAACCTCACATATTCTCCTTCCCTCAATGAGTTCAATGACTAGCTCACTGTCTTTTCCTCTACCCCCAACTCTTTCCCTCATACTAAGGAACTTCAGCATACATATTTTGATACTATTCCCTCAAACACTGGCCTAACTTCCCAGTTCCTAAATCTACTAGGCAGTTCTCAGCACCTATTCCTCCTCCACTCCACCTCAGCTACAAACAGAGATGGTCATGCCCTTGATATTTGTCATCATTCATAAGTGTTCCACTTCCATATTCATGAACTCTGAAATTCCTTGATAATTCCATCTTCTCCTCTGTCTTCCCACGTGTCCCTCCCCAATCCTGTTCGTTATCCTCACAATCACCTTTAATTCCTCCATTCCTCAATTCTTTCCTGAGCCATCACCTTTGTATTAAATACATTCTTCTTCCTCTATATCTTGACTCCTTGATGCCTCAATCATCTTCTATATTTTCATCTGTAGTTGGGTCTGTTGCCCATTGATCACCCATTGATCATCTCTTGCCAAACCCCAACCACATCTAGAACTCACACCAGGCAAGCATTCACATGGTAGTCAGAAAAAGAAATACAAGGACACTCTCAAGGTGTCTCTCAAGAACTTTGGAATTGATTGTGTGATATGGGAAACACTAGCACAGGACCACTCAGCATGGCATGCCCTCATCAGAGAAGGTGCTGTACTCTACAAGCAAAATGGAATTGGAATAGCTCAAAAAAAAAGATGTGATATACAAATTTAGAGAATCACTTCCAAATGTTCACATGGATTATTTGTGCCCAACCTGTGGTAGAGCATTCCAAGCTTATCTTGGTCTGATAGCCAGAGTCGGATGCACTGTAACTTGATTCTGACATAGTGACGTCATTTTGGTCCTCTCTTCAAGAACAAATGACAACAACCAACCAATTGTATCTATGGCCTTCAAACCTATATCTGTACTCTGAACAGAGGTCTAGAGAAAAGCATAAAACCATGCTAAGTCCACTACAAATGTTCCATAATATCAACTAGGTACTCACCAAAGCACAACAATCCTTTTAGGCCTCCCTAATCAATTAATCACCATAATAGAGTCTGATTAAATGGACATTTGGAGTTCATTATAAGGAGACTTGATGTTATTTAATATTGCTCCTTACTTTTATAGTACTTCAGCTTTTATGTTTTGTGATGTTTATGTTTGCCTGCAAGAAGGGTATTGTCCAAATTCCTTTATTTATCAAAGGATCAGGGTCATTAGTCCTACAACTTTTTGGTTAACTGAAAGCTTGTCTTCTGTTCTTATTAACCGATAAACTTGACTTGTGGAATAATAATATTAACTGTTGACATTTCTCAGGTAAAAGCCAACAGGAAGTTTGAAGCACCCCTAACTGATTTTGAGAGAGAGAGAGAGAGAGAGAGAGAGAGAAAGAGAGAGAGAGTTATACATATATAGTTAACTATATAAGGAAGGATTTCCCTGACCCTAGTTTTCTTGGTTATGTTGAGTGGATTCTGTCTCTGCAATTATCTTTCCTATACATTATTCCCTTCTTTCCTCTCACGTAGCTCATATGTTCATCAGGTCCTCATCACTTCACCCATGGACTACTCTTAAGTGACCTTCCTATCTCAAGTCTTCTCTCTCTCCCCCCCCCCACCCCGTGCAGTCCATCCCCAAACTCAGCTATCAAAATAGTCTTCCTAAAGCACAGGTTTATTCCTGTCACCCTCTCCCCTCTTTTCAATAAACTCCAATGGCTCCCAGTATTCTCCAGTATCAGATATAAAATCCTTTCCTCCTATAAAATCCTCTTGTCTTTGGCTTTTAAAGCTCTTCACAATCTGGGAGCCCTTTATAAAGTGGGCTCCATTCTTACCTTTCAAATCTTAAAATCTATTCCCCTCCAGGACTGAGTGACACTGTCCTCCCCCTCTTTTTTCTTATTCTTTATACATAACATTCCATTTCCTAAATCAGTGCCTTTCACTGGCTGTCCCCCTACCTGGAATGCTGTGAGAAATATTTATCTCTTAGTATTTAATAACTGTTATGTTAGGAGACCAAGATTTTTCCCCCTTTCTACTTCCTCATCCAGAAACCAACCAGTGTGTGAAATCTCTCTGTAAGATTTACCCAGGCACAAGATCTAATCAGACAGTAAAAGAAATTCTAAGTTTGGGTTAATAGGTGTATTCCTCTTCATTGTGTTTGGTCAGACAGGTCTGTGGAAGTGCTGATTCTCCTTTTGTGAGACAGGTGGTATGGAAATGGTTAAGAATCTTTCACCAAGATTTGGGTGACCCAAAACACGTACCCAAAGACTCATATTTTAATACAGCTCACCTCTCATTAGGTTAATCAGAACTGTCTAGTACCTCTCAGGAACATCTATTCTTTGAAAGGCATATAAGCTGTGAGCCCACCTTCATGAGGGGTGTTTTGTCTGAGACAGCCCAATGACGATTCTTTTATTAATAAAGATTCTGGCCTTATTAATAAAATGATTAAATTACCCAGAAATTATTTCTCTCAGATTTTAATTGTCACAATGCTCAACCCTCTTTTCATTCAGCTCCTGGCCTTCCTTAGCATTGCCCAAGACTCAGCTCAAATCTCACCTCCTGCAGAAGACTTTTCCCAGTTCCCTCCCTTATTTCCAACCCTCTGATAGCACTTTCCCTCAGAGATTATCTCCTATTTACACTGCATATATCCTGTATGTGAAATTTTTTGCATGTTCTCTCCTCTAATAGAATATGAATTTCTTAAGGGTAGGGACCATACCTTTATTTACATCCTCAACTCTTAGCAAAGTGCTCAGTTCTTTTAAATACCTAACAAATGTCCATTGGATCAAATAACTAATGTTGCCTTCCCCATCGGAATGTGGTTTCCCAAAGGGTAAAAGTTGTTTTCACCTTTCTTTGGATGCTCAAGAGTTTGGTACTGTGCCTGCTAGCACATAATAAGTATTTAATAAATGCTTCTTCAATTGACTGATTAAGATTACTCCCAGACATCTCTTACCAACATTAATTAGTTCCCTGGGAATTGAATTCCTTTATAATGAAGTAAGATGTACAAAATTAATTTCAAGATTAGTAAATCATACAAAAATAATAAAATTCATATGAAGGAACCAAATATCAAAAATTTTAAAGGTAATAATGGAAAATGGAGAGGAAGAGAGTCAGCACAAGATCTCAAATTGTACTGCATAGCAATAATCATTAATGCAATTTTTTATGAGAGAGAGTGAGAATGAGAAAGAGAGCAGTGTCAATTAGTGGAACACAAATTAGGTACATGACATTCAGAAACAAATAAACACAATAGCATAGAAATTCAAAGATCCCATTTCCTGGGCGAAGAACTATACTATTTGAAAAAAGCTGCTGGCAAAACAGAGCAACCAACCATATGTCAGAAATTAGGTTTAGACCAACACCTCATATCACATCACAGGACAAGCTCCAAATGGATAAATAACCTAGATGTAAATATCACATCATAAACAAACTAGAGGAGCAAGGAAGACATGACCTTTCATATCTATGTTTAGGAGAAGAGTTTGTGACTAAAGAAGTGATGAAGAAATCACAAGAAATAAAATCAACAATTTGGATTACATAAAACAAGTTTTTGCACAATTAACTTTAATGTAACTGAAGGAAAATGGGTTGGTAACTGGGAGGATAATCTTTGCAACAAGTTTCTCTGATAAAGGTCTCATTTCCAAGATAAATAAGGCACAAATTTGTAAGACAAAGAATTATTTCCCAATAGAAAAATGTCCAAAGGATTTGAATATGTAATTTTCAAAGGAAAAACCAGATATCTTAACAATTATATTAAAAATGTTTTAAATCACTAATAATTAAGAGAAAAGCAAGTTAAAGAACCTTTGAGCGTCTACATCATACTTGTCATACTGACAAAGATGAGAAAAGAAGAATATGATAAATGTTGGAAGGGCTTTAAGAAAACTGGGTACTCTAGTGTACTATTCACGTAGCTGGGAACTGATTTGCAATTTGAAACTACACCCCAAAAGTTACTGAATTTGTGCATTACTTTTGAACCAGCAATATAGGCCATTACTAGGTCTATGTCCCAGAGAAATTAAACATATATGTGTGTGTGTATATGTGTGTCTGCGTATATATAAATATTTGCCAAAAATATTTATAGCTGTTCCTTTCAAGGTAAGCAAATATTGGAAATTAAAGGTACATCCTCCTTATTAGGCAATGACTAAACAAAGGTGATTGAGCTTGAAGTCAGGAACATGTGAGTTCGAATAGTCTCAGAAATTTACTAGCTGGTGTCACCCTGGGCAAATCACTTAACGTCTACTTGCCTCAGTTCTTCATCTGTAAAATGGGTGTACACTGGAGAACTATCTTAAGGCCCATCAATAAAAGCCCATGGTGTTACACAGAGTCAGACAACACTGAACAGTAACAAAGTATGGAATATGAATGCAGTTGGAATATTATTATGCCATGAGAAATAATGAAATGGGCAATATGTAGTAAACTGGAAAGACCTTTAAGAAGTGATGGGAGAGAGAAGTGAGCAGAAGCAGGAAAACAATTTTTATAATCACTATAGAGAAAAACAATCTTGGAAGACTGTGGAACTCTTATTATCAATGCAATGATAAACCATGAATCCAAGAGAATGAAAATGAAGCCTACTAATCTCCTGCCAAAGAGGTTATAAACTCAAAATGTAGAAAGAAACATACTTTTTCAGATGTGATTACTATGGAAATTTATTTTTTTGGACTCTGTAGATATGTATTAAGGGATTTGTCTATTGGAAGTTTGTGTCTTTGTTTTTAATTTGCTCAATTAAAGAGGAGGATAGTAGAAGGGAGTAATTTATTTAAAAAAAACTTGTTACTTGAAAAAAACAATTAAAAAAGAAAAATATATTTCACAAATTGTACAAAGTAATGTCAGTGGGTTACACAGCTTAGTGACACTTTCTGCTGAGCTGGGCTAGTACATAGCTGCCTGGGACAAAAATATTGAGTGTCTTTTCATCTGCTCACAGTTGGACATAAACAAGACCTACTGGCAAGCAAAATTGTTGAGTCAGTGATGTTTCTCTCTCTCTACACAGGGTGTCCTTGGCCTATTTTTATGTCATAGACCCCCCCCCTTTAGCAGTGTGGTGAGGCCTTATAGACCCTTTCTCAGAATAATGTTTTTAAATGCATAAAATACAGAGAATTATACAAAAGAAACCAACTATATTGAAATGGTAACCGAAATAGTCTTTTTAAATGAAGTTTAAGGTTTTTAAACTCTGCCCTATACCCTTTTTCTTCCTCTTCAGCCTCTTCAGAATCTGAGAATGCCTCCAGACTTCTAACTCCAGTGGCCAGATATCTTATATCTGGGCATTTATTTACTCTTAACAGATAGATTAACTGATCATACTTTGACATGAATGAGTTTCAGTCAATAATGTTTGTGACTTCACCCAGCCATTGCTGACATTTTAAGCCTTTTATATCTGCCTTTGTACCCTAATAAGGTAATTGCAGGCTTCAACCAGAAGACTGGGGGAGAGGGAGGGCCCTTGAAATTATACTCCCAGCAAAGGCCCTGAAGATAAAAGGTTTTCCTCTCCCAAATATCTCCACAACCCAAGAATCCAAGGAGGCAGGTTCAGTGCTGTGGAAAGAGTTCTGAGTTTGAAATCAAAGGACCTGATGTTCACATTTTAGCTTTCTGACCTTCTGCATATGGGACCTTAGGAAAAGTCTCCTCCCCTCCCTTGGTCTCAGTTTTCTCTTCCAGTTCTAAATCGGTTTGTAACCTGGGAATGAAGAGATGGATTTCTCCACAAATGCTCCATTCCTCTAGAGCCTTTGCCTATAGAAATACACCTTTCATTCATGCTCAGGCCCACAATTCTGTTAACTTGAAGTTTTACAACATCCCACAGCTCCACAGATGTTGGAGCTTCAATTACACAGCAAGGCAACTGCAACTGGGTATTTTGGGTCATTAGAATGGCAAGGATGGAATTGAATGCACAGTAATCAGGCAGCTAGTATCCCAGCAGGAGGAGGTTCTCTCCTCCCCAACTCCGGGTAGATCAAATAGCTAAATTCTGGAAAGCTGCTGCATATGTATGCATACTCTGTACTAAGAACACCACATCTGTTACATACAAATTTACTTTTTAACAACCACAGTCTCCCCTCCCCCAGCCAAGGTTAGAATTAGCTGCACTGTCCTGCCCCCATACCACTGTGAAACAGAAACCCTTTGCTTTGGGATTTATTTGCATTCCACCACATATTAAAGTCTCCACAGGTGTCCAAAGCCAGGTCTGCTTTGAATGATCATGACCACAGTGATTTCAAGTGTCTCCATTACCGTTCTCCTCCTCCTCCCTAGCTCTCCCTTTACTAAAGCGCTAACGTAGGACTTATTTCAACTGTTGTTGCAGTTGCAAATTGACAGTGGGGGGAGAAGTCGCCGAGAAGGGTGAGATGTTCCCTTGGGGAAGGATCCCGGCCCACTCTCTCTTCAAAGCTGCCTGACTCCTTCCCTGCTCTGCCTGGCTCCTTATTCTCCTGAGTGGCTTAACTCTGTCCTGTCCTTTTTTAGACCCATAAGGACTTAAAGCAGCTAAGTGCACATTTTAGGGGAAAGGATCGCAGGTGGAGGGTGGTTGTAAAAGAGCCATCTCACCATCTCTCTCTCCCTCCCTCCCCCCCACTTCTGTCTCTCACACACACATACCAGTCATCTCACTGTCTGTCTCTCTCTTTGTCTCTCACACACATCATCTCACTATCTCTGTCTCACTATCTCTGTCTCTCTGTCTCTCTCCCTCCCTCTCTCCATCTATCTTCTCTATCTCTGTCCTCCTTCCCCTCCCCCCCCCCGCCTCTTTCCCGCCTCTCCCCGCACTCCCCCTCCCCCCCACATTGCCTTAAGGTACACAGGAGCCACCACTTTCCAGGTAGTTTCCTCTCCCTTTCTATCCTTCTCCGCTCCACCCCCCCACCCCCGCCCCTTTTCGGTCTCTGGCGAGGGCTCAGACCTGGGGCTAAAGAGGGGTTGGGGCGGGGAGAAACGGGATGGGGAGGGGGAAAGGGGGGACGACGCTCTCTTACCTGGCCCGTCCATAGCTGGAATGGATGATAGGAAACAAAGTTTCCCTTCAATCAAGTTGTTGATGTGTTCCTGCTAGCAGGGCTCAGGACGCTAGGATCCTTTGCCCAGACTCATTCAGAAGCCGGCTTGCATCTAAAGAGCCGGAAGTCAGGGTCCAGCGCTTTTATTGTGACCCGTCACCTTGGAGACTCGGGGACACGTCCCCAAGACCTGGCTGTACGTGGGCGCTACACGATCACTGCGCATTGTGTCTCAGTGACTTTTCCTGAGCCACCATTGTGGCCCGTGGACTGTAGTCTACAGTTGGATGGGAAGGGAGCAGGCTGTGTCTGTGTTGGGGACTAGTGGGAGGGGGAGGTGACACTGCTGTCCCCACTTTCATTGCCCACCAACTCTCTACTAAAACTCCCAGCCTGCTCAGAGTTTAAGGTCGCTGGCTCAATTCAATTGAACATACTCTTACCTAAAGCAACCCACCTAAAGCCACCCTCCCCTCCCTTGGGATCATTTCTAGTGTGATCTGTGGAAAAAGGTGTTGGAAGTCTAGAGGTAATCTTTTGACAAATCCTTGTAGCCATTTTCCTGTTCTGTGTTGTTCAGTCTTCAGTGACCCTATTTGGGGTTTTCTTGGCAAAGATACTGGAGTGGTTTGCCATTTCTTTCTCCAACTCATTTTACAGATAAGGAAATTGAGGCAGAGTTAAGTGACATGCCTAGGGCCACACAGCTCATAAATGGCCAAGGCCACATTTGAATTTAGATCTTCCTGCTTCCAGGCCCAGCACTCTATCCACTACATCACATAGATGCCTTTCCTCCTCTGTAGTTATAAGAAAAGACCATGATAAAGAACTTGTCACATCAGCCTTGACCAGACAACATGCTTTTCCCGGCCACCATCATCTCATGTTTGCAAAACACAGGATTTCCACAATTTACTGTGTGTGCTATTATTACCACTGCTCACAGATGAAAAAACAGAGTCCCAGAGAATTGACATGACTTATCCAAAGTCACAAGACTACAACTAATGCAGCGTGATATAGAGCAAATGGATTTGAATCCTGCCGCTGACAAAGATTATCTTTGGCACTTAAAATCTGAGCCTCAGCTTCATCTGATTAAAATGGGAAAATAACCTTTAGTTGTAACCACATAGGGCTGTTATAAAGAACAAATGAGAAAACATAGGTGATTTTGTAGAATGCTTTAAGCTCCATCTATAATTGTCAGAAACTGGGGCCGCTATGTGGCACAGTGAATAGAGTGCCGGCCCTGGAGTCAGGAGGACCTGAGTTCAAATCCTGCCTCAGACATTTAACACACACAAAAACTACCCGTGTGACCTTGGGCAAGTCACTTAACTCCATCTGCTTTGTCTTTCTCCTCCAAAAAAGCAAAAAAACAAAAATCAAAAAAATTATAATTGTCAGAAACTACTAGCTACTATTGTACTGTAAACAATCACCATCATTAAATGCCTACTCTGTAGGCATGGTGCTAGCTAAGCACTGAGGATACAAGTAGAAAGAATGAAATAATTCTTACTTAGAAGGATCTTAGAATCTAATGAAAGAGAAGAAGCAACAAGTACATACATTAGGATATTCAGCATAAACATATACAAAGTCATTAACTACAAGGTAATTTGGAAAGAAGAGCACATAGGGACCAAGTATTGCTTCATGCAGAAGATGGTGCTTGAGTGGCATATTAAAGGAAGAAAGGGACTCTGGGACTTCCATAAAGTTTCTAAGAAGAAATAGGAAAAACAGTTCAGAGTGCTGTTCGGAAGATGGGACCTCTTTTCTAGCTCTAACACAAACTAGCCCTTTGTGACCTCTTTGGGTCTCAGTTTTCTCATCTGTAAAATGAGAGGACTGGACAAGAATTAGGGGTGGGGAAATTGTGGCCTTGAGGCCTCTAGGTCCTCAAGTGTGACCTTTTGACTGAATCCAAACTTCGCAGAATAAATCCCATTTAATAAAAAAAATTCATTCTGTAAAACTTGGACTCGGTCAAAAGACTGCCCCCAAGAACCTAGAAGGTCACATGTGGTCTTGAGGCTGCAGGTTCCCCAACCCTGGACAAGATTTTCAAGGTTTCTTCCAGCCGAAACACTGTAGATTTCTTCTTTTTCTTCGTTCCCGGGAATGGTCGTGGCTACTGTAACCTCTTAAACACAGAGTTTGTAACATTATGACCCTTTGGAAAGATCTCTTGTATGTTTATTTTTCTTTTAAATTAAATTGAATCAGAATGGAAATTACTGTGGGCAACCTAAGGTGAATCACACATAACTTAAAGCAATCAGCGCACTCTAGTACAAGATGTTTCTTAAATATCAGAGAGTACACATCAAAATTAGTGTCTCAAGTATAATAGCAATCACTAACATTTACACAAAACTTTCCAGTTTACAAAGTGTTTGAACCTGTGAGGTGGGGGATGATAACATTATTATCACCATTTTTTTAATGATAAAACTGAGACTCAGGGAAATGAATAATTCATCCATAGGCACAACACTAGTAAAGATAATGCCAAAATGAGGTCTGACTTCAAAAACCCCAGTGTTCTTTCAGGTGTGCCATCTTGCCTCTCACGTAAGTAACCAAGCAGTTTTAAAACTGAGTCATAAAGAATATACTTGAAGGAATGCTCTTCATATTACAATACTCAGGACATTATTGACACTCCACAAATTTGAATGATTAATAGGAGAAAATATGGGCAGAGAAATATCTCCCAGGGAGATTATTAAAAGGAAACACTAATTAAAATTAGATTCTAATTCCATTTTTGACACTGAGAAGCTGTGTGGGCTAGTGAATTAACTAATCTGGGCTTCAAAAGTTGGGCAATTCAAAGCCTAGGAAGCTTATTGCCACACACACACACACACACACACACACACACACACACACACACACACACAAGTGTATATGTGCATATCTGTATATGTACATACATAGTGTGTGTTTATACATGTACATGTACACACATATATTGTATATATAGTATATGTTCATGTGCATGTGTATAATGATGTATATGTGTATATTAATATTTTCATGTGTGTATATGTATGCATATACATGAACAAAAGACAAGTTTATGGGTCAAGAGGAAAAGAATATCATTACTTCCTAAGCTTAATTTTTGTGCTTACCCATATTCACATGAATTTGCAAATTAATAATATTTATATTCAAATATAAAATTCTCTGTTTGACTTTTAAAGATCTTCATGATATTCCCCTCCCCCCTTCCTAGTTACTCTTACATCTTACTTTCCCTGAAGAGGTGTGGGGAGATAGTGAATGTCTGAGGGGGTGCCTGAGGGGGGTGTCATATAATCCCTAGTGGGTTCTTGTCTGGAAAAGAATTTCAAATAGGACCCAAGCTGTCTTTTGGCAAAGTTTCAAAGTTTATTGATATACTGGCTTAGTAGCAGGCAGAAGAAATAGGGGAACCTGCAAAGTACAGGGATCTAAGGTAGAGTTATAAAGTTTTACGCTCTGCAGCAGGTAGGAAAAGGTTAAGGACAGCCTACAAAGAGCTGTGGCTTGAGGGGCAGTTCTTATAACCATAAAACTGTCAGTCAAAGGTTTATGCTAACTAGGTGGGCAAAGGTGGAGTTTGGGAGGAGTTAGGGAGGAGTTTAGGAGTGGTCACTGCTTAAAGGGACATGCACTTTTTATATCAACTAGGCATGCGAATTACCCATAATTCACTGGTAAATGCCCCTAAGCGGGGCTATCGAGAGGTGTGGTTTGGAGCTTGACATGTCACTAGGTTACTTTTGGTCAAGGATGGATGAGATATGTCCAATATGGCTTTTGGGAGGATAGGCTTGATTGTTTCCAAGTCTGGGAACTAGACTGATTAGGGATTCAGGAGGTACCATATTGATATGGAGTTATCTGTCTGATAATGTTCAAGGCTTTTGGGTGCAGCTGGCCACTTAGAAGAAAGGGGCTATGCATTTCTCTAAGGGT
>JAQQSW010011265.1:0-12800 GCA_028646575.1 Pseudocheirus occidentalis
AAATTTGTACACAGTCACAGATACATCATATGTGTGACGACCAACCTTGATAAACTGGACTCTTCTCAGCAACGCACAGTTAAAAGGCAACTCTACAAGTCTCAGAACGGAAGGAGATATCTATACTCAGAGAAAGATCTAGAAATACCAGAGTTTGAATGGAGACTGAAGCAACACATGCTATTGTTCTTTTCCATGTTTGGTTTTGTTTCTTTTTTTTTTTTCCCCATTATTCACTCCATTGGTTACAATGCTTCTATTCAACCAGACTATTGTACGATGTGAAAGTGTTTGCAGATCCCATACATGATTGTACTCCACCATGGGGGGCGGGGGGGAAAGAAAGGAGGGAAGAAAATCTGAAACAAGTGATTCTGTAACTGAATCTTGTAAACTAAAAGTAAATAAACAAGGCAATAAATTTTAAAAAATAAAATAAAAAGTATAGAGAAGTCTCACATATGTGCTTAATTAGTGATATTCACTGAATTAGCAAAAATATCACTGCCTCCTTTTAATTTACAAATATAGTACTGCCTGTGCTGATGGCAGTTATTCACTATATGAAATAGCTAATCTGATTTTATATTTTTTTTGAAGGTCTAAAGAAGGAAAAAAGCTGTAACCCAATCATGCCACAATCTAAGTGACATCTGTACTAGGCAGAATACTGTTGTTATTCTCCTGTCTAGTTGCTGTTGCTGAAAATGACGAAGTAGTGAAATTATATTTTCCCATTATTATTTCCAGATATTTCCTGGTAAAGGTTTGTTGACTCTAATAAAGCTTCAGACAAAGCTGTCAAAAATGGAAACAGCAGAGGGAGAGCAAAGAACAGTCTCTTCATCAATAAACATATCTAAAACTTAGGTGCTAGGCTGTACGTTTTCTGATAAAACTTAACATGAATGTTTCACAATTTAGTACAAATTTGTAAATAAATTCAAAAGATATAAATGTATTACATCAATGATGGTACTGATGATTTTGACAAATATTAACATGTTTATAAGGGACTAAAGAATCAAATGCCTTACCTGCTATGGTATTGAGGAACATTAAGTATTCAAAGTTAGAGATCTCTCGTCTTTGCCAACGCTGAGTCATATTGGAAGATTTATAAAGCTGTCGGGGAGTGGCCAAGGATATTCTCCTAATAAGTATATATAAATGAGATACTTTGAAGTTATGTGTTTTCAATTCATAATGCACTAAATATTGTTATATGTATTCATATTAATAATTTAAATGGCCATTATTAGAGAACTAAATAGTGTTCCAACTATAATTTTATCAATGAACATTAACTACACTTAAAAATAAATTCTAGATTTAATCAACACCTGAAAGATTTGTTATTGAGAACATGGTATGTTAAACTGCACATGACATATACTGTACATTTTAAAAGGAACCCTATTATATGCTTGCAATATACTGTAATTGCAAACATGGGTCCTTTAAACCAGCAGTTCTCAATCTGTGTGTCGCAACCCCTTTGGGGGTTGAACGACCCTTTCACAGGGGTCGCCTAAGACCATTTGAAAACACATATTTCTGATGGTCTTAGGAATGGAAACATAGCTCCTCTATCCATTTCCAGGCAGGTCCATCCACATGCAGATACACCCACATACAAGTATTAAAGGGTTGTGGCATTAGGAAGGTTGAGAACCACTGCTTTAAACAGTCAAAAATCAGAAGCTAGCCAACAAAAAAATATATTAACAATAGTATATAGTCAGGAAAATTGTGTCAAAATCACCAATCAATAGAAAATAGGTTTGCTGTCCAAATAGCTTATAAATAAAAATCATTGTCACTGTCCTGCTCCCCTCTTCTTCATCAAAATCTCCAATGCTTTCTCTATCCTATGTGTATACAGAGGCAGCTAGAGGGTAAAGTGGGTAGAGTACTGGGACTAGAGTCAGGAATGCCTAAGCTTAAATCTAGCCTTAGTGTGATATTTAGAATAAGTTAATTAACCTCTATTAATCTCAGTTTCCTCACTGTTAAATGGGGATAAGAACAGCATCCACATCCCAGGATTATTGTAATGATTAGATGAGATAATGTTGGTAAAGTGCTTAGCACAGTGCCTAGAAAACAGAGGTTAAGTGACTTGCCAAAGGTCACAGTTATTAAGTATCTGAAGCTGGATTTGAACTCTGCTTCCTGACTCCAGACCCAGAGTTCTATCCACTGTGCCACCTAACTGCCACTACCCTGTACTTGCACCCTCAATGTTTAGAACAGTTTTGGGTACTTAGGAGGGCCTTAAATACCTGTTTATTAATCATACATCATGACTTTAAAAGTTTTATTAGCTAACAAAGATGTTTTCATATAACATATGGAAAACATAATTTATGAACAAATTGCTTCAATTTTACATATATTAGCATGACATGCCCAGCTGAGCATGTTTTTCAAGCACAATAAAGATAAAGAATCAGTTTTATTTTTTAGGCTATAGTTTATACATATCTGCAGAATACTCTTAGTATTCTGTATTTAGTATTCCTCAAAGTTCTTACCTTAGCTCCCTGTTCTATTTCCTTAACTGACAATATCTTTTACTCTCATAATGTCACCTATGACCTCTGCTTCTATCCCTGACCTTTCTTCTGAGCTTCAGAGCTATATGTCCTAATGCCTACAGGACATGTTCTCATGAACATCCCACTGGTACCTCAACCTCAATGTGTCAAAAAATGAGCTGGTTACCTAACATTGTTCTTTCTTATGATCTCACTATTCATTCAGGCTCCCCTGTTCAACACTCTTGGATTATCTTTAACTATTTCTTCTTTGCTTCTCATATACTATTACAATGATCAAATTCTATTGTTCTCTTTCCAAAACATTTCTTATTATCATGCCTCTCCATTACCAATGCTATCCCTAAAGATGTCTTCTCTCAGACTTTGTTTACAGTGTCTCAGAAATCTCCACCCTAAAAATTCCCTCCAGTTTTAAACTTCATGCAATGGAAGCAGCCTCTGTTCCTGCACATTTTCACTCTAATTGGCTGGTTTCTTTCAGAAACTCCACTTTAAGGCGAATGCCCAGGCCAACCATATCTTCATTTTTCTCAAGGATGCACTCCTGAGTCTTTACTCAGACTTTGTCCATAATAATGCCCCAGAAACCTCTTTGTCCTGGAACCTCACTTTAGTCCCTCTGCTATTCATGTCTTCATCCCTCTCTCCAAGTTGTACTCATGACTCTCTTCCGAGACCTCTACAATGCCAAGTACCTTCATCTTTCCAGCTTTCTTGTATGTGCTATTTTTCTTCTTTGGAATGCAAGCTCTTTGAGGGTAAGAACTGTCTTTCTTTCTACTTGCATTTATATTCCTAGAATTTAGCACAGTGCTGGGCACATAGCCAGCACTTAATAAATGCTTGTTTATTTGACAGGAATACAGGTCCTCATTATTGTAGACTTAATCTACTATATAGCTTCCTAATTAGATGCTCTTTCACCTAGCATAGCACAGACTGGGAGCTTAACAAGATGTCTCTCAACTGACTCCCTCCCTCCTTGCTTCTATTAATCCTTTATATGAAATCTTCAATGGCTTCACAGTACCTCCCAAATAAGGTTAAAATTGCTTTGCCTGGCATGAGGCCTTCCACATTCTAGAGCAGTGGTTTTCAACCTTCCTAATGCCTCGACCCTTTAATACTCATATGTGTGTGTATCTATGTGGGTGGACCTGCCTGGAGAGGGATAGAGGATCGGTGTCTCAGTTCCTAAAACCATCAGAAATATGTGTTTTCCAATGGTCTTAGGCGTCCCCATTCTACCCCCAAAAGGGTTGTGACCCACAGGCTGAGAACCGCTGTTCTAGAGTCACTCTACCTATCTACTCCTATCTCATTTAACTACTATCCATGTACTTACCCTCCAACCAAACTGTACTGTCTCCCAAACATTTCAGCTTTCATGACTTTAATCGCTCTGTTGCCTGTGCCTATTGTGTCCTGTCTCCTCTCTGTTACCTTCTGAATTTCTTTTAAATTTCTTTGTCTAACCAATCTTTAAAGACCAAGTCAAAAGTTGCATGTTCCATAAAGCTATCCCTGATCCACAACTCTTGTTGATAATTACTTTCCTTTTAACCATTCACAAAACACTTTGGTTTGCACCACTGTGTGCATTTATCATGTATATTATACATCAACAATTGTATGTATGATTATATTTATTTATTAAAATATCAATTCCAAGACAGCAGATATGGGGTTTTAAGTAAACTTTGTATTTCTCCTGGTGCTTTGCACATAAAGTGCATTAAACAAATGCTTGATTGAATTTAGTGTAAAACTATATCTAATTTTTTCTAGCAAATAAATTTCACTTTAGGGATATAGCTTGCATTTGCAGAAATATGGTATTTTCCTTCAAATAATTTATAAACAGAGAATATTCTTTGATTCCCCGAAGTAAACAAAACTTACTAGTCACGACAGAATAGCTACTCTATAGCTATTATATTGCATCTTAACTATATGAAGAAACAAAAAAAACTTATAACATGGCTTAATTACCTGGCTTGTGGCAGACCATAGCTGGTTCCTACACCAACCCGAGGCAAGCTGTACACAACTTTTTTTACTGTTGCTTGGTCAGGAAAGTTAAACATTACTGAGGCTGTGAGAGAAGAGGAAATGCGATTTAGAAAACAAGAAAATGGCAAAACAAATTTCACAATATAATTTTCAAGAATTTGTCATGATTTATTTTTATATTAATGTATTATCTTTTAAAACTGAAAGTGGTTGGGTTCAGAATCAGAACTCCTTTTTCTTGGGACAAGTGAAAGAAAGAAAAAGAATCAAGAATAATTTCAGACAACATTCAAAAATGAAAATTATTACAGTTATGAGCACAATTTCCTATGAAATATTTAGAGACGTACTTCTGTTTGCCATAAACACTTCCAGAGCAGTGTTCTGTAGAAGATAACGTCTTGAAAATACAGCTCGAATTTCGCTGAACATCCATTTTCCATGAAGTCCCTCTGTGTATGCAAGAACCTAAAATAAAAGATTAAAGAGTCACTGTGTATATTTATATAAGCATACATATATGACTAGCTTTTGTTTCTTAATCAATATCTAACTGAATTTATGACAGTCTGATTATATCGCTAATTGTTTACTACCTATTTATAAAAAGTCTGATTTTCTAGTTTTTAACAATATTACTGATGAGGAAATGAATGTGGATACAGATTAAGTTACTAGTGACTAAATAGCTTAGACATTGAGTTTAAGTATTTGGATAAACATAACATTTCTTTTTTTTTGCTTTTTTTTTGTTTGTTTGTTTTGGAGGGCAATTGGGGTAAAGCGACTTGCCCAAGGTCACACGGCTAGTTTTGTTTGTGTGTGTTAAGTGTCTGAGGCCGGATTTGAACCCAGGTACTCCTGACTCCAGGGCCGGTGCTCTATTCACTGCGCCACCTAGCCGCCCCTAAACATAACATTTCTAAAGATGGAGACATAAGAGGCAGCACTGGGCAGTGAGGTGGCTCAGTGAATAGGGGGCCTGGAGGCAGGAAGACTCATCTTTGCAAATTCAAATCTGGCCTCAGACACTTACTAGCTGTGTGATCCTAGGCAAGTCATTTAGCCCTGTTTGCCTTAGTTTCCTTATCTGTAAAATGAGCCGGAAAAGGACATGACAAGCCACTCCAGTATCTCTGGCAAGAAAACCCCAAATGGAGTCATGAAGAAGTGGACGTGACTGAAATGACTGAACAACAATTACAAGAAATGCTGAAGTGAAAAATCATACCAGAGTAAATTATCAATACACAGATCTGATCAAATCACAGAACTGATCAGTTCTTTTCAACACTGATATTTGACATGGCCACTAAATGACCCTAATCATAAAGTAATAGGGAAAAAGCTGGGAAACACTGCTGAATGCCCACTACCATAAAAAAGCATTTTGTATTAGCCGGCAAGAAAGGAATATTGTCCCCAGACTTCCTTGGGGAAGAGCCAGGACACACAGCAAAAATAGTGGTTTTATAAAGCTGAGAGCAAGTCAACAGAGACAGAGGTTATCACAGACAGGGACAGAGCCAGGAAGCCAGTGGCTTGAAAATGGAGTTCTGAAAGAAAAAGAGGCTGAGGACACCAGAGGATTCAGAGGCAGAAGGGACCTTAAGGATGATTTCATCTAATGCCCCCCCTTCACTTTATAGATGAAAGAAACTGAGACATGGAGATACTAAGTGATCTGCTCATAAATATAAAGAAGATATGGTAGGATCAGGCCAACACTTCGTATACATGGAACACAAATTGGTTCTGAGTCTAAGAAAGAGTCCAAAACAATTGGCTATACTTGTCATCTTTAGATATGTATGTGTAAACCATTTTGGCAGACAGGATAATTCAGGTTGAGATTTCCCCTGGTGGAATGGGCAGATAACAATTTGTTCCAACAGCCATGAAAGCAGCTGAAGCAATCCCTGTGCTGTGGAGTGCTTAGAGCTTGGTTAGAACAAAAAGACACCAAGCTCATCCACTGCATACTGAACCACCATCAGTCTTCTCAATTCTGTCATGCCACTGGACTGTGATGGTTCTGGAGGAGAGAGTGAGGCTGACGACTTGGTGTAACTCTGGCTCACTTAAATCCAATTTATGCACCAATTGAAAGACATTACCCATACCATTTTGAATTGAAATAGCTCAAAAGAAATGCAAGATGTGCAAATTTAGAGAATCCCCTCAAAAGTGCACACAGACTATTTCTGCCCAATCTGTGGTAGAACATTCTGAGCTCATCTTGGTCTGATCAGCCACAGCTGGACACACTGAAACTTAAATGTAGCATAGTGATGCCATTTTGGTCCTCTTTGAGAATGAAGGACAACAACCAACCAATGTGTGTTTTTACCACCTCAGCCTGAAAATGTAAGCTTCACCTGTATTTACAAGGTTTGAGAAAGGAATAGGCAGCTTCTACAAATTATATTCTAAAGTACACTATGCCTTTAGAGTCACAAATTGGCTGGAAAGTTTAGAGAATGCAAGTTCATACTGTAGTTGTTGAAATTTTTTAATCTGATAAAAGAAAAATGTTAAAAACTTTACTTCAACAAAGCATCAATTGTGCATAAATCAGAATCAGATAACATTCCTTGAAAGACATAATAAAACAGGGGCATCTAGGTGGTGCAGTGAATAGAGCACTAACCCTGAAGTCAGGAGGGCCTGAGTTCAAATGTAACCTCAAACACTTGACACTTAACTAGTTGTGTGACCTTGGGCAAGTCACTTAACCCCAACTGCCTTGCCTTTCTCCCTCCAAAAAAAAAAGATATATAAAACAATGGAAATAACCTGCTTCACAATACTTTGAGGCATAAACTGGAGAGAGATGCTAGATAAAAGCATTCACCATCATCATGGAGAAGACCCAGTACAGTCTATACTGGAGATAGCTATCAGGATTCTCTTATTTGAAAAGGACATTATTCTGACTGCATCAAGCCCTGGAACATTGCAGACTCCTAAATAAGATCCATAATTACTCAAAGGGTTAAGTCAATCTACAGAAGAAATATAAAGTCAATAAAAAGGCCTGTGATCAAGATGATGACATGCAGGTGGACATACAAACCATAGAGCTTCTCCACTGTTGTAAAGAAACAATGATCTGGGCCCTGAATTGAACAGAAGAGCAAGCTGAATTGCCGTGGGAAACTGTTGAGTTCTTTTAATGGCCTGAAGCTTCTCCTTGAAACAAAAGCAAATCTCTTTTTTGGAGATTCTTTTGCTGATAACTTCAAGTTTTTAAATACTCTATCCTTCAATAGAGAGAAACACAGTACAAATAATAAATTATGCAGGGAAGAATGATGTAGAAGTTAGCAAAGAAAGAGATGACTATGCCTCCTGCCTCTTAGCAAAGAGGTAGTGGACTATGCAGTATAAATGGAAAATGCAAGTATGAATACTTCTTTTCATGTCCTTTAAGACCATAACAGTGGCCTTTGTTATCTACCACTTACTTTCCATAATTTCTTCAAATGTGACTCTCAGGTACATCAAAATGTCATATTAATGTTTTTCCCCTATCATTTTCTGTTTCTAATCACTCCTTATTCTACTTCACTCCCCCCCCCACCCAAAATATCTCTCATATGAATGAATGAATATAAAAGTATTTATTAAGCACTTACTATTCTAGGCACAATGCTAAGCAGTTAAACAAGACAAATGAATACATACATATCTGGAAGTGATAGAAAAACCACCAATAAGAATTTGAAAAGAGGTACTCATATTTGCATTTGCACTTTGTTATCCTTTTAGGAGGTAAGAAGATGTTGCTCAACTAAATTTGATGGAATTATAGGGGAGCCAAGCATTGGATGGCCAAAGATCAGCCAGCTACTGATGGACTTCAAAAAGAAAAGAATTCTCTAAGGAGTGATCTGAGGCCAGAGTTACCTGAGGAGTGTGGGTTCTGTAGTTAGCTTAGAACTTCGCCAATGGCCAAAGTAAAAACCCAGCTCTTTAGAGGTAATTGCTCCTTGCTTCTTAGAAAGTGAGCTGGGGTGGGGGTGGGGAGGTACAGAGTCAAGATGGTGGAATAAAAGCAGGGACTTGCTTGAGCTCTACCCCAAACCCCTCCAAATACCTATAAAATTACTCTAAACAAATTTTAGAGCAGTAGAACCCAGAAAACGACAAAGTAAAACAAATTTCTAACCTAGACAACCTGGAAGGTTGACAGGAAAGGTCTGTTGCATCAGTCTGAGAGAAGAGTGCAGTCCAGCATGGAACATGCTGGCACAGATGGGGCTGGAGCAGGCCTTGGGACCGAATCACTGTAAGCTGTGCCAGTTTTCAGACTTCTTAATCCACAAATGCCAAAGACAACTTAGAAGGTCAGTAGGAAAGGTCTGTTGGACCTAGGTGACAGAGGAGTAAGGTTCGGCCTTGGCCACAGTTCTTGGGAGGCAACAGTGGCAGCAAAGGTGGCAATGGTTGCTTCCAGAGCTTTTGGCCCATAGATGCTGGGGGGATATAGCGGCTGATCAGAGGTGGATTGTAAGGATCTCTTTGGTGGTGCTGAGGCAGGATTCTCTTTGCCTGTGCTTAGATCTGGGTTGTGGTCCTGAGGTGAGAAGGAGTGCTGGTGTGGTGGAGCTGATGGTGAGGGAATCCTCCTCATGGTTCCAAGGCAGAAAAGAATGCTTGTGGTCACTCACAGACCACAGCACAGGGCAGGAGATGAGAAAACGCCTCTTCTTTGATCATACTATCTTGGAAGCATTAAAAATTTACAGGTCCTTATAAATATCTTTGAAAACTGCTGCACAAAATCCTGGAAGGTTGGGACAGTATACCTTCCATGCTGGAAGCTGACACTTATCTTAACAAAGAGCTAAAAAGTCAAGTAATTGGCTGGGGAAATGATCAAACAGAGGAGGGGGAAAATCACCCTTTTGAGGGTAGGTGTGGAGGGAGGAAGGGAGAGAATGTGGAACTCAAAATTTTAAAAACGAATGCTGAAAATTGTTTTTATAAGGAACTGGGAAATAAGATATACAGTCAATGGTCTATAGGAATCTATCTTGCCTCACAGGAATATAGAAGGGAAGGCTTTAAGGCAAAGGGGGTGGTAGTGATAGAAGGGAGGGCAGATTGGGAGAAGGGGTAATCAGAATACACGCTGTCTGGGGAGGTGAGAGATGGGGAGAAAATTTGGAACTTAAAATCTTGTGGAAGTTAATGTTGAAAATTAAAAATAAATGGCTTAATTAATAACAACAATAAAAAAAAAGAAAGAGAGCCCTGGAATTGAGGAGGTATATGATAAGTAGAAAAGGTCTAGGTATCCCAGCTAAGTAACCTATCCAGTGAAGAATGTACCTGGAAGAGCCAGATCAGAACACCATGAGAAGAGAAAGCACAGTGGCATCTTCAAGTTCCAGAGGTATGATCTGTTTTGGCCATACATGTTCTTCACATATGTACCCATTCTAGTGTACTCTAGGTGTGTGGCCCATTCTTTCCACTGATACATTTTGTACTTGAAGAGTGTATACCATTTTTATGGAGGTAATGGTCTGTTAATATTCTTCATGCTATGCTATTTTGATAAGGATCATTGCTTTGAACTAATTACATCTACTAGATAAAGAGTAAAGGCAAACACACAAGTAAGGGCTTCTGAACTATATAGTTTGAGAAGGATGAACCCACAGAACACCTTTAACCACAGATATCTGCTCCCAGGGAGCTTCAACCCATGGCTATAAGTTGGGCTGAGGGGGTACCTTAGAGTGCTATACTCATTCAGTGTATATTTGTGATGTCATGTGTGTTTCTTGGAATCCACCTGAGAAAAAGTACTGTTTTTATTTTCTTTTTTTTTAATTTTATTTTATTTTCTTATTTTATTTTTCCAGACTGAAATTAGTCTCCTAATACATTTCTTTTGAAAGTCATACCAGCTCCTTTAATATAACTTTTACATGGTTGAATACCTAAGTAATTAATAGCAGTCGCGTTTCTGTGTCCATTGCAAATGCAGGAGCTGATGTAAGCATCTCAGAATCTTGGTACCTTGCAATGTATTTATAGTACATTATATTTTTTTTCTGGAGGCAATTTGTGGATTCTCTCAATTCACATTTTGTTTTATGCATTAAGACGTTCTGGGCAGTTGCCTTGTATTATTATTTGCATTAGATTGTTTAGGTTATCTTGTTTTGTTTTGTTTTTTGCTTTTGTGGAGGGGGGAAAGGCAGGGCAATTGGGTTTGTGACTTGTCCAAGATTATATGACTAAGTGTTAAATGTCTGAGGCTGGATTTGAATTCAGGTCGTCCTGACTCCAGGGCTGGTGCTCAGTTCACTGCATCACTCAGCCCTTTCAGTTAGTCAGGTCTTTTGACTTGTATTCTTCTAGGAGACTAATAATACTTAAGTTGACTCTCTTTGAGAACAAAGTATTACTTGTATGGATATTGTAATGTTTTCTTTTAACATTATTGCTTTCTTGCTTTTCTTTCCTCAGACTGTCCCTTGCTTCCCCACTTTGTTGCTTTTTCTTTTGTTTCTTTGATCCCATGGATTCAAATTTTGCTCTGCTGACAACTTCTGCTGTGCAAGCCATAACTTTTGTTTCATAATTTTTATTTCTCTCTTAAAGTATTCAGGAACTTCCTACAGTGGTTCCATGCTCTCTTGAGGATCCAGAGGCCTCTGTTTCATAAAGGTATTAATTCAATTTCCTTTGTCTTACAATATTTATTCATAGATGTATGGACTCTTTTAGCTGATCTGGAGGCCATATTTCCTTCTATTATTACTATCCTCTCCCGAGGCTTATATGCTTGCCCTCAAGGTCTTTAATTGAGTTTTCTTCCTCCTAAAATCAACGGAAATTTCAGTCTCTTTTCTTTATCCCTAGGAAATCTTTTTCCTTGGGGTCATCTATACTAAAGACCTCTATTTTCTCTGCCCTCATTCTCTTCTTAATCCCCTATAATGTGGCTTCCTACCTCATTATCCCACTGAAACTCCTCACTTCAAAGTTAACAATGACTTCCTAATTGACAAATATAATAGTGATTTCTCAACTTTCTTTCTCCTCAACCTGTCAGTCTCCCTTTTCTCCTTGATAGTTTCATCTCTAAGTTTTCAGGACACTGCTCTCTACTGATTCTACTCCTACCTAACAACTCCTTTTTAGCCTCCTTTGCTGAATCTTCATCCAGGTAAGATGTACTAACTTGGTATCCAATTGGGGTCTAATCTGGGCCCTCTTCTTCTATATTATTTTGTTTGGTGATCTCATTTACTTTCATAGATTTAATTATCATCTTTATGTTGATGATTCTCAAACCTATCTATCTAGCTCTAACCTCTCTCCTGACCTACAATTTCATAACTCCAGCTGCCTTATCTGTAACTGGATGTCCTACAGACATCTTAAACTCAACATGACCAAAGTTGGACTCAATTTTCTTTCTCTTTAAACCCTACCCCACCGTTGAAACTTCCTTGTTACATTGAAAGCACTACCCTCCTCCCAGTCCTTCAAGACTGAAACTTTGGTTTCACTCTTGACTTTTCAGTATCTCTCATTCAATCTGTTGCTAACTTTTGCAACTTTGCAAACTTTGCAACATTTCTTGAATACTCTCCCTTCTTCTGTATGATATTGCCATCACCCTGGTGCAGGCCTGTATCTCCTTATGCATAGACTACTGCAAAAACTTCCTGGTTGGTTGTCTGACACAGATCTCTTCCCACTTCAATTCATCTTCCATTTAGCTACCAAAGTGTAATGCCAAGCAAATGCAACTTCCAAGGTTCGGATTACCAGCATAGCAAACCTCATTTATTCAGCAAACATTCACAGAACAGGGAAAATCAAAATACAATATAACTCATTCATTTCACAAATAAATTCTTGATTCAATCCAGGTACTACTCCACCCCTAGAGGGTACATTCATTTAGTCAGTCAAAGTATCTTCTCAAATGGGGATCAGTTTCCAATCATCACAAAAGGGCCAAAGGTTTCCCACCCCTGGACTCAAAGTAATTAGGATACCATCCATTAACACCAAGCACTTTCTCAAAAGGGAGCAGGAGAGCACAAAAGGCCCTTAAGCCATAACAAGGTCAAGATAACACCTCAGCATTGAAAGGTCAAGGAAAGACCCTTCTTTCATCTTCACTTGAGGCAAGCCCTCAGCAATCTCAGTTCCTGGGGAGACAGGGCTCAACAAAGCCAGAGCCAGCGT
>JAQQSW010011266.1:0-12800 GCA_028646575.1 Pseudocheirus occidentalis
GAGCAGACCAGGGGAGGGGCTCTACAGTGGGATGGCTGTTTTGGGGTTGGGGTAGGGGAAAGACAGGGAGAAAATTTGTAATTCAAAAATCTCATGAAAATGAATGATGTAAACAAGAAAACAAATAAAATTAATTACAACTAAAAAAAAGAATGGCTGGGCTTGATTTGTTATTATTACTGTTGTCTGTTTGTTTTAAAATTATGGTCATTGTCACAGCTGCTCCCCAAGGCTTTTTAAGCCCCCACCCTTGAGTTTTCTAACCACTCAGGTCCTATCTCTGGAGAATCCTCTTCTCTTGCTGTTTCTGGAGACAGAGCATTTCAGGCTATATGTCTTTATTGTCTATCTCTGATCACACTGTGAAACTACTACCCTGCATTGGTGCTCACTTTGTAGAGATCCCCTTTTGTACTCCCCTGCTGACCTCTTGTGCAGTTCTGGGGTGAAAGAAGTAACTTCCTCCAGTTTCTTACTGGAGTCTTAACCATTATTCAGGTTGATGGAAATGTAAATGCTGAAGTACGTATATGGGAACTGGGCAGCCATCTTGGTTCAGATTCCTGATAGGAAATTTCTGAGGCTTACTCTCCCTCTTCTGTGGAAATTCAACAATTCAGGAAGTGAGAGACTGCCTCCCTTGCACTTTGGTGTTGAGGGGAACTAAAAGAGGTTGGATACCAAACAACAATAACCTCTAGGGAAGCCACCAATAGTGTTGCAGATTGCTTTGGTGATTTTATGTGTGAGTTACTGAAAAGTGGGGTGCACCCAACTGTTTAGCAGCATATATCATTTCTCAGGTTTCTGGTCAAGTTTTCTCAACAAGGACCATGTAACAGAACCCCAAGAAACTGGGGGTTTTTTGAGCCTTGACATATAATATCCATTCCAATCCAATCCTATCCATTCAGGCTCTGTAATTACTCTTGCCTTTATCTTGTAGGCTAGCAAACACCTCAACAAAGAATAAATGAGTTCCTCCTGACAGCTTGCTTGTGGCCACAGTATGTCTAGTGACACCAATGACTCCTTAGATGGTAAGAAATCTTAAAAAGCAAAAACAAAACTATTTAAAATCCCAAAGTAACTAAAAAATTCACTCTTCCTCAGTAGCTTAAGGAAAAACCTAGGGGAGTTATCACCCCCATTGTTGGGCATTTGGGGTCTAACTTGTTATTGAAAGCATATGTTGCAATTCTTCCCTTTTCACTGTCCAGGGGTCACTTTCTGTCCATTTGAATTGTACACATGCAATTTCCACATCCACAGGGCATCTTCCCTGGAAAAGAAAGGGGATCAGACAGCTTTTTGAAACCAAATTATTGCAACTGTGACAGATATCACTGTGCTGCTTACAAGTATTTTTTCCTATTAAGTTTTTGCAAGTGCAAGGACTATAGTAAATAACCTTTCATCTGCAGAGGCTTTGCAAAGAGCAAATAAGGAATAATGCAAAGTAATCCTGGGAGAAGTTTAAAGAAAGATTGTATCACCTGAAACTTAAACTAATAGAAAGGGACTTTGGGGGGGGGGCGGTGGAAGATGGGAGAGAGAGGAAGGGAACTCTATATATACAATTGCTTTCTGTGGGTATCCTCCTTTCTCATCTATAATTTATATGCAAATTTTTACATTATGTAGAAATAATTAGGCCTACTTGGATTAGAAAAGGAAAATAGATTATATCTAAAGCAGCAAAAAAGCATCTGAGATTAAATAGCAATTCCACAGAAATGTTTATGGAGCTTTTGATATCAAACAGTCAAAAGAGAATTTTTCTCTCAATTTCCTATTATGAATGTATTGGAGATGGGGATAGAGGGAGATGCAATTTCTCTAGGGTAGGAAGAAAGGCTTGCTGTAGAGGGTGGGGGCTTGCCTTTTGATTTTTTTAAAGGTTTTCCTAAATATTTTATGCAATGGTAACTGCATTTCCAGTAGAGAGCCGAGAAGGCTCATAATATTGCAAATCAACGAGAAGCAACAAAACAAGGTGGATCCTGGCACTTGTCTTGGTTTGAAACGAGTCATGCATACATAATTGGTGGCAAAGGACCCTGGACTGCACCCAAAATGAAGCAGAAGAATATAAATGAACACAGACCACAAGCGTGTTCCTTGCTACAGAAAATGCAAAATTATCAAGTCGTTTTCTGTAAATTGAAAAGTAGTAGGTACACAATTATCGGTGGTGATTAAGCAAATCCCTGTGTCAGTCAAGCAGACGGTACAATGGAATCTGGGACAGAGGTTCGTTCTCCCTCTGTTAATCTACAAACATTACCATGTGCCGCATGGAAAAGTTGGCAATGTCACACCTCATTTCTCAGCAAAGACTTGAGAAAAGTGCGCTGTTTTGAGATAGTTTAGATCACCTTTGCAAAATATATCTCTGTACATTTCCACGTCTCTTCTGAATTGTTATCATGTACAATTAAAGCTAAACTGCACTTGTCAAAACAAGTTAACAAATCACATTTCCTGGTACAGTAGTCCTACTTTTTTAATCACCATTTGTCACCTGCTCAACAATTCCACCAATTCAATCTTATGCTATGTGTCTCCCTAGCAGTAGCATTTATTAGTGAGGGGCCATGTGTACTCATGATTAGAGTTACAAATATAACTAACTTTAAAACTTTAGCGTAACAAACAATTAGCAGATAACAGCTTTTACAATGTTTACTGAAGTAGCAATAATTTACTGTAAATAAAATATTCAGGGATGAGATAGTGTTCGGTGTTTTTCCTCTCTCCTTGTTTATAATTCTGAATTTAAAATATTCAATTTTGGAATCAGTTTAGGGCCCATTCAAAGAGGATCAGAAGTAGACAAGATGACATTAGTTTTTTCCTTTGTGTTAGCTCAGTAAAGAGTTGACTTGTAGGAAGGAAGGCATTGGCTGTTGCCAATAGCCCCAAGGATGGCACCAACATTTATCTCACAATTAGGCTGTCTGCAGTCAGGGAAAAATAGCTAGGAGAAACAGGACTTCATAACTAGTGTGATTGACCCACCATACTCTGGTTACAGAACTGATTACATAGAACGAAACAGAAATCAGGGAAGATGGAAAATACAAGTCATCCTAGCAGACCTTTCCATGATGGAACAATGTGATTGTGGCAGTCTGGTCTTGCCAGGTAGTTTTTCTGAGTATTTATCTATTTTTCTTTTCCCTTGTGATTTGTTTTCACTGGGAAAATTTGAGTTGCCAGGCCAGCCTTTTCAGCTGCTCAAAGTATTGGAGACAGACACTGTGTGCAAAGTCATGGAGGTGGGAGACAGAATAATATGCAAAAGGAACTGTAAGCAGACCAATTTAGCTTCAATACAGAGTGTATTATGAGAAATAATGTGAAATAAAACTGCAAAGACAGGGGGGACCAAATTAAGAAGAACTTGAAAACACAAAGAAGCTGGTCTTTTTTCTAAAGACAACAGGGAGTGACTGTAGCTTCTTAAGTAGGAGTGTGGTATATTCATGATTGTATGTATGCAACTGGTCACCAGTTAGCATTTTTTGCTCATCCACTTACATATTGCTCTGTGCTAAAAAGTATATAAAGCAAATTCAATAGATGTGGTCGCTGGTGTAAACATCAGTGACATCCTTGCCTTAAGGGTTGCATGTGGGCATTTGGAGATGGAACTTCTTTGGTTGTCTCAGCAATCAAAAAACTTTGAGATGGGATCTGTCACACAAGTTCACTTGGCTCTTCTTTTCTCCAAACAGATGAAACTGAAGCTTTCAAATTCATTTTATGAGTTGGTTTTTCTGAACAGATAAAATTTAACTTCTCAAAAGCTCTCCTCTAGAGAAGATTACTTGCTGAGATGCATATACATGTGGAAATGCCAACTGGTCTGGCCAAAGAAAGAGCAGCTGCCCTAGACTCCAGGGCTCATGAGGTTAGAGACCTCTCAGCATCAAAGGTTAGTTGGTTCTACATACTGTTGGCAGCAAGAAAAATTTGACAAATTCTCATCCTGAGCCTTCAGCCTATAAGTTCTGTTTCTTAATTTCCCAGTCCATTTAAAGTGACCAGAATAAAGTCTCTGTGTTTGCTTTTTCAAAGCTAAATAAATTGTGTAGAATTCAAAATTAACTTTAATTTCACCCAGATTTTACAATTTGATAACCAATTAGAAAGAGTCTATATACATTGTAAAAGACCCTTTTTCTTTTCTCTTAAATTAAAAAAAATAATGTCAATAGGGAATATTCATGTCTTAGCATGCTACTCACACACACACACACACACACACAGGATGGGGAAACCTTCTCTGCCTTGTTTATAGTTCAAAGGAAAGCTTGTATTAACTGTTTCCCAACACACTCGCACGCACACACACACAAATATATGTGTGTGAATACAAACAGACAAATATGAAAAGAGGTATGACAGTGTAGAGTGAGCCAGCTAGGGAATTAAAAGACTTCTGTGTGACCTTAAGGAACACAATTGATCTCTCTGGACCTCAGCTCTCCATTTATAAATTGAGGGGATGAATTAGATGGTCTTTGAGGTCTGTCCCAATTCTAAAGTTATGATCCTATGACCTGGATTCAAATTCTGACTGAAATATATTGGTTACATGACCCTGGACAAGTAACTTAATCTCCCAGTGCCCCCTGAAAATTCTCTTTAGTATACAATTACAAAGTTTTATTGGTAGAGTTTGAATTTGAGGTTTTTCAAAATTATATATGGTCTCAATTTGGATCCCCGTTGCCAAAAGACATTAAATGGCACTGTTAAGAGTCATCCAGTTCCTATAAGCAACTTTGCTGCTGACCAATTATTCCAGGGAACCCCATGATCAGGCAGTGTGTAATCTTTCATGTCAAAGGTTCCATCCAATGTATCCGTGTGGTGAATACTGCAGTGATAACTCCTTTACCAAGAACTACTTAGATGAAGTGATTCCAAACAAAACCAAGTCCTGACAAGCCTGTGAAGGTGGCAGTTTGTCTTCATTTCCTCAAGCCTTCCCTTAGCATATACACCTTGAGTACGGTCTTCCCTGTTAGCCTCCTTTTGCTTCATTGCTTCTGTCCTTCTTCTCACAGAGTAAGATGATTTCATAAATAAATCCACACTAAGGTGCTATTGACTGAATACCCTAGTCTATGGATATTTGCTTAGTCTGACTAAAAGACTGAAAATTTGTTGCGGGCTGCACGTATATAATAAAAGGCAAGAATTTAGAACAAAAGATTGCACTGAGGTACCCAGTTGGATTTTTGTTGTGGTTGTTGTTGAGGCCAGTGGATCTTGTGAGAGAGGGTGGTACTGAGAAAACCTGTCTGCGGAGACTAAGTCCAGGAAAAAAAAAAAACTTTTGATGGTTTATTGAAAGGCAATCCCTCAAAATGAGTTTGAAGGGATACAGTTTGACAATCAGGAAATGAAAGATGTTTAAGGGGAATTTTCAACCCTACATCAGAGGCTTGGGACAAATGTGTTTGTTCTCACTACCATCAATACTGGCATAAAGTGTGTGTGGTGGGGGGAGGATGGGGAAACCTTCTCTGCCTTGTTTATAGTTCAAAGGAAAGCTTGTATTAACTGTTTCCCAACACAGAGACTACTTCAAAAGGAGCTTCTTATAGCCAAAATAGTATGTGGCTCTTTCCATGTCAAATGTCAAATCTTTTTGAAACAGTCCTTGGTCACAGAGACACTTCAGGAAGTAGCCAGAGCCTGTGCCCCTCCCACAGAGCCAAAATGCACATTTGGTTACACGGGAAGTGAACCTATATAGTATATCAGGAGGTTCTCCTAAGTATCCTTCTTACAAAAAGAAAAATTCTACTCCCTACAGATAGACTTTGCATAAAGTCAGCAGACTAGAATGTAGGGAAATCTGGATGCGAAGAGGCAGACAATCCTAGAACTACTTTCCATGATGCCACTCCTCCCAATATCGACTCAAATAATCAAGTACTTTCCCCTAACACCACCATACCATCTTTCAATCATAGATCATAGATAGATCTAAATAATTTTTTAGAACTGGAATGAAGCTTAGAAATCATTCTTCTAGTCTAATCCCCACTCACACATGATTTTGAAAAATTGATGATAAACCCGAAGCCCAGAATACTCATGTGATATGTCCAAGGCTGTTTAGCAAGGAATGAGCAGAATTGAACCCAGCTCTCCCCACTTCTGCTTCACCAGTCCAGAGCTGCTTAAATAGCTTGATTAGGTATATTGGGAATCACTTAAGCAATAGTTGTGCGATCAGAGAACCTAGATTCAAATCTCAGCTCAGGTATGGTCTTTGAGAAAATCACTTCATTCTCTGGGCTTCAATTTCTTCATCTTTAGAGTTATGGGACTAAAGTAGAAGATCTCTAAAGTACTCTTCCACGTCCAAATCTTGTAATAGTCCTGTGAACCCTGGGGCCCAGGGATCTCAGTTGATGAGTAAAGAATCATAAACTTACCATAGCCATTCCCTCTATCTAGTGCTCCTCCAACAAAAGTAAGAGTCACACACCATTTAGCTCTCCATTCCAAGTCATCTTGTAACCATGCCATCTCATGGTTGGTTATTTATGCTGCTTTTCATCTACTGCTCTACACCAATAATTGAATTAATCCTTTCATTGCTTCTGGGAAAGGCATAGCCCTTTTGCTCTGAGTTTACCTTGTATGTTCTCATTTATATATGTGGTTCCTTCCATGTTAATGTAAGTTCCTTGAGGGTAGGGACTGATTTTGCTAATGCAAGAGGAAAGATACAGGTTATGGAGTCTAGTATGCAAGAACAGCAACTAGGCCAAAATGGCTGGATCATAGACTATGTAGAGGGGAGCAGAATAATAGTAATTACACAGTGCTTACTACGTGCTTTACAATTCCCACATCCTTTAATCTGCCCAACAACCCAGCAAGGTAGGTACTTTATTATCTCTATTTTACAGTAAAGGAAGCTAAGACAGGTAAAGATTAGGTGACTTGTCCAGGGTCACACAGACAGTAGTTTGAGGTCAGATTTTAAGACAAGTCTTCCTGACTCCAGAGTCAGTGCTCTACCTGTCTGCTCTAATATTTAAAAGACTATAAAAAAAGGAAGGGGCTAAACTGTGATAACCTCTGGGTGCCAAACATAAGACTTATATTTGATCCTGAAAATAATAAAGACCTATTGGGATTTCTTGAGTAGGATTGAAAGGGAAAACAGGGTCAGAGCTATACTTCAGGAAAGTTACTTTGGCAAATCTGTCAGACTGGTTTAGAGGGGCAGTTAGATGGCATAGCAGATAGAGGGCTGGGCCTGGATACAGGATAGATCCAAGTTCAAATCCAGTCTCAAATACTTACTAGCTTCATGACTAGGCAAGGCACTTAATCTCTGCCTGTTTCCTCAAGTGTAGAATAGAAATAATAGTAAGACCTATCTCCCAGGGTTATTGTGAGTATCCCATCTAATGATATTTGTAAAGGACTTAGCCTAGTGCTGGGACCATAGGAAGCACTCAATAAATGTTTGTATTTTTCCTTTCTCCTTTATTTCTCCGCTCAGTCTTGTGAGAAGATAGTTTCAGCTCCCATGTCCAGGTGTGAATTCTGCAGGACAGGTGGCTAGATGACGCACCACCAAAAAGCAGAAAGGTAATCTTCCTGATAGCAGCTACAACAAATCTGCTGAGCCCTCCAAGCTGGGATTTCCTGGCAACAATGGGCTAATATAGATGGTAGAGAATAGGGAACTTTCTGCTTTGAAGAAATGGCCATTTGCTTGATGACAAATGTGAGAAAGAATAGATATTACTGCCACCCACAAAACTTCAAGGAAATTCTGCCAGAATCTTCTCAGCCTGTTCCTTTCATTCCATACAGAATTCGTCTCTGCCTTGCCTCTCCTTTTTATTTTTCTCAGTTTCTTTGTCCCCCCACCTTCTAAAATTCAGAGGACTCTGAAGAACTTGCCCACATGCTTAAAGACAGTATTTTCAATTTTTTGGTTAATAATTGCTTACCACCACCACCCCTGTCCCCACTTCTACTCCATGAAAAGATGCCAGGTCAGGGAAAAGGCTGTTGAATTTGACCAAAGGACTGCAATTCAACATAATATTAGGCCAATGCAAGTTTTACTATAAAAATGACTGCATTAACAAAGCTAAAGAAACCTTGTGTTTTTGATTTCCTAACTTCTCTACATTAGGCCCTTAGCTATGGAAGAACATTTGTGTGTCTAGTTATTATAAATAGCATGATTGTTTTGCTTAAAATTCTAAAATACTTTATTTAAAACATTTTTACAAAGTGTAATCTTTATCAACCTTGAAGGCAGTTCTATATGTGAGGAAAATGTATAATCCTGACTTTCTAAATTTGAAACTTAAACACAGAAAGGTTGGCTTTGACAAGGCGGTGGAGTGAGTCTCTGGGTGATTTGAACTTAGACTTTAGAGTACATACAAGGTTTTCAATTCAATTCAAGAAATATCAATTAATCACATATTATGTGCACTGTGCTAACCATTAGGGAAACAAAGATGAAATAAGAAGTAATTCCTTCCTCCATTCTGTTTACAATTATATTACTTTGTATGACAGTTTGACAAAGTGCCTAATGACAAACCTGAGATTTGAATGGAACAAATATTATCTTCATTTTACAGATGGGAAACTGTAAACTCAGAAAAGTTAAATGACTTGCTCTTGATCACGAAGCTAGTAAGTACTGGAGCCATGATTTAGACCTGACACTCTAGGTTCAGTTCACATTCCAGTACACAGTGGTGGTGGTAGTTTTCAGCCATGTTTGACTCCCTTTAACCCCATTTGTGGTTTACACAGAAGAGATACTGGAGTGGTTTGCCATTTCCTTCTCTAGGTCATTTTACAGATAAGGAAAGGGAAGCAAACAGGATTCAGTGACTTGCCCAGGGCCACACTGCTGTTATGTGTCTGAGGTCACATTTGAACTCAAGAAGATAATTTTGACTCCAAGTCCTGCACTCTGTGCACTATGGTGCCACCTAGCTGCCCTCCAATACATCGTGATGCTTCATAATTGCAATCTAATATTCTTCTTTGGCCTCTCCTCCTGACTTTATGGACTTCTTTTTCCACCCTACCTCAGCAGCTTCTCACCCTGGAAGATATGCCCTCTTCTAATTGGTCAGTGCCTCCCAGAGCCTTTATTTTAAGGAAGTGGCCAGACCAGTCACCTTCACTCCTTCCGTTTGCTCTCCCTTCTCCTTTTTCCCATTTGTCAGCTTCTTTTTATTTTCTTTTCTCTTGTACTTGTATTCCCAATGTTTACCACACTGTCTGGCACATAGTAAATACTTAATAAATAGTTATTGGCTGGACTTGGTAAAGAATATCCATAAATAACTATGACACAAATGAGATTAAGTACACAGGAGAGGTGCAAAATGAGACACTGGAAAGGAAGATGGAGAAAATCTTTGTTGAGGGAGTGGCATCTGAACAGAGTCTTGAAGGAAGGAAAGGATCTCTCATAGAATGGGAGCTTTCCTTGAAACATGACCATTTTTCCTTTTGACTGCTTACTCTTGTATTTACCAGTGCATGAGTATCAAATCAGTTCAACATCCCAGCTACAAAAGGTTTTCAAATTGAGAGCACTAGACATAGTTCAAGCTTTAAGTACCAGGAAGCAACTGGGAACAACTGCTTTTGAACCAAACATCAATCTCAGCAACTATCCAATATAAGGGGGAAAGAAAAAAACCTTGTCTCACTAAGTAGCAAATAGGAGAGTGTATCTGATAGTAAAATCTTGGCAGAACATAAAATACATGTTTACGGCCAAATCCAAGTCACACAACATTAAAGTTGCCTATTTAAGCACAGAGTGCTACCTTCTCATCATATATAATTCTATCAAAAAATCTCCTTCTGGAATCTCAATTGTCTTTAAAGTGGATAGGGAGACAATTGCCAAGGCAACCGAGACCCAAACTTCATAGGGATTTGTAGGCAAAAATTAATCCCTTGAATTGTGCCCAAAAGCAAATCAGTAGCTAATGTAGAGTATGGTGCACAGTAACAACCAGAGCTTCTGAATAAATTTCCTTGCTAATTCCCTAGTACAGCACATTGTCATAAGTCAGTATGGAAACGACAATTAGTGGTAAATAAGATTCATTCACCTTTCTTTGTTCTTTGCTGTAATTTTTCTTAGAGTTGAGTATGACCTGGATTTTGAAGTTTCAAAGGAATCTGAAGTTCATTTTGGAGCATAAATTTGGAGACAGAAGGCACATTAGAAGTCATCCAACATAACCCCTTCATTTCAAAGATAGATCAGATGAAGTAAAGAAGTGCTTAAGTGACTTCCCTGGATCACACTGCTAGAGTGTCTGAGGCAGGATTGGAATCCAGGTCTTGCTGACTCTAGGTTCAGAGCTCTATCCACTATACTGCTTATTAGATGAAGGAATTGTTGACCCAGAGGAGTAAAGTGATTTGCCTAAGGTCCCCCCCAAAATCAATTGGTGTGATGTATGTGAATTGCTTCGCAAATCTTAAAGTGCCATAAATATGAGCTTTTATTATGCTAAGGGCCATAGTGAGAATTTGAACACAGGTTTTCAGACTTATGATCCAGTGTTTTGGGGTTGGTTTGGTTCAATTTTGTTTTCAATGCACATTGGCAACTTCTCCTATTGTGAATAGAATAGGGTGACTCACTTACCTTGTAGTAAGAAGCTAAATAACTATTACAAGAAAGATCCTCTGGAAAAATATACCACAGCTCTCTTTTTAATCAAGCAGCACAAAAATTCCCATATAAATGTTGCATGGGTTCTGCCATAAAAATAATCCATTGAGTTAAATATTCCAAAATCGAATCTAATAAAGCCAGATAGAAAAATCTATTTTTCTAGTCTAGAATTGAAAGTATAATAAAATTGGGGAAGGTGCAAGTAACATTAAACTAGACAAGCAAAATGGAAGCCAGAGCACTCAGAGAAAAACAGAGGGTAAGAAATGGGAAAATAGGTGCATGGCAGCATTCTAATACTTCCACAATTAATAGATCTGCTTTCAAATAAAAGAAAAAGAAAATCAATTCGATGCAAAGTTAGAAAGATGTCAGGCCAGAGCAATTATTCATGGCTAATTACTTTTTAAAGTATGATGACAATGGGTTAGTTTTCACTGGTATTGATGAAGAAAAACCTCTGGGGAAATCATTTGCAAAGGTTAGCAAGGATATGAATTATTCTCAGGTAGATATGAAGTGTAAGAATATAAAAGAATGAGTAAAATACTAGTACAGCCTAGCGAAGGTCATCGAGACAACTGAACTAATGCCAAGAATTACCATTTTCTAAAATTCAAGCATGCCATCAATATATGTCACAGTGAATTTTTTCCCTGAAAAGATGATTTGTCATGAAATGTCAAGTGATTAGGACATATCCTGTTTTCCAGAGCTGAGGTCCAGCAAGCAAGCTGTGCCCTGAGCTTGGCATAACAACAATTCTCTGCACTCACCCCCTGGTTGATCTCACCCTCTGGTAAAATCACAGTTACTGTATTGCTTTGACCAGCACCAGGTGTTCTCTGAGCTCAGACAAGCACAGGACAAGCTCAGACAAATTCTGGTCATGAAGCCCTGCTAAAGTATCAAACTTGTCACATTGTTGCTGTTATCCTTCATTGTCAGGGCTACAACCACTGGTCTAAGTATTGAGATCTCCACATACTGCCTCGGTTACCCCCCACTAGGGGCAGGGCCCCAGCACATGCATCTCTGTCCCTTCCTTACTTGCAAGTCATTTCCCTCACTTTGAAATTAAACTGTTTGATTCCTGACTCTCCTGTCTCTATCCTGCTCTGTTTGACTCCAGGCATCCACAGGTTAGAGGCCGGTTCAGTTCAGTTGACAGAAATGTTCAGAAACTCACCAGATAAATGACTTAAAATAATTTTGTTCAATAGAACATAGTGAAAGGTAAGATCAGACAGAGTCATTCTACCCATGAATTTATGTCCTCTTTTAAACAATTACCATAGCCGTATACTGATGTCTGTTTTTAGCCTACTGTTTAGAGGAGTCTGTAGATTACAATGAAACCTCTATACAAAGCCCACCTGCGGCAACCCAAACAAAGGTTGTTTTGACAGATGGTCTTTGGATATAAGTTCATTAGAGTTTGTAATCTGTTATTTGCAATCATAGGCCGTGTACTTCTGTAAGAAATGAACAGACTGGAACATGGCTGATTCGTTCTGTCCATCAACAACAGAGGGAGCAGACGCATATCAAAGGACAATCTCAGGAGGACAGTGCAGAAAGGATTGTTGGTAATCCACCTTTTTTATATAAATAGTTACATCTGTAAATAGAGATAATATATTTATTGATAATAATAATAAATAATATTTATATAGGGCCTTTAAAGTCTGCAATACACTTCTAAATATATTATCTCGTTTGACCTGTATAGCACCGGAAGGTAGGTGAAATTTTTATTACCATTTTACAGATGCAGAAACTGTGGCTGAGAGATTAACTGACTTTCTTAGGGTAATATAGCTCATAAGTCTCTGAGGCAGGATTTGAACAGGGGTCTATCGAACTTCATGTCCATTGCCTTATCCACAATGGCACCTTTATATGATTAAATACATACACAGAGAATGCGTCAGGTCCAGTCCAAAGATGCTGGCTCTTAGCAGAAACAAACCTTTATGACTCATAGTGTACAATTTTTAGACCTGCAGAGGGTCAATAGACACCCACACTTGCACAATCTTCTCAGGTCCCAATTCCAAAAATGGGGGGGGGG
>JAQQSW010011267.1:0-12800 GCA_028646575.1 Pseudocheirus occidentalis
CCATTTGAGTTAATCTATTCTTTAAAGTGTTGTTTTCTTCAGTCAGGTTGTTGACTCTCTTTTCATGATTTTCTTGCATCATTCTCATCTCTCTTCCCAATTTTTCCTCTGCTTCTCTTATTTGGTTTTCAAAGTCCTTTTTCAGTTGATGTATAGCTTCTAGGCATTCTTCAATTGTCTTGGAAGCATTTGGTGTGGGAGTTCTGAGTTCTGGGCTCTCTTCCTCCCATTCCATGCTTTGACCCTTTTTGTCCACAAAAAAGGATTCTAGAGTTTTATGGCTGTTTTTATTTTGCTTCCTTTTCCTCATGTTGTCCAGTCAATTAATTGGTTGGTTTTTTAGCTCTGTGAAGCTTTGCTTCCAAGGAGGGGAGCTCTGTTCCAAATCGCTGGGGTTTTCTCAACTGCCAGAGCTGTTAGGGGGGTGTTACAAGTCCCCCCAGCTTTGGCTTGCTGAAAGCGCACCCCAGGACCACCACCCAAGACCACAATCTGGATCCAGGCCGCTCAATGCAAGAGTACTTGGCCCTAATCAATTGATTCCGCCTCCCTGCTGAGTCCTCAGGCCAGGGGCTCTGAAGCAGCCTGGGGGGGGGGGCGCTGCTGGTTCCAGCAGTTCCCTTCACCCACTGCTTCCTTGTGCCGGCGGCAGATTGGCTGAACAGCTTTACCACCCCCAAATTAATTTTCAAAGCTTCACTTTCACTAACCGTCTCTGACTGAAGCTCCCCTAAGGCAGGTGCTTTAGATTTTCTTTGAAGTAGACTCAAGCTTGGGAGGCTCTGCTCCTCATGGCTGCCCTGGGGCCTTGCCTGGCCTTGGCTGTGGTTTTGGGCTGGCTGGGTCTCTGCTCTGCTGCGGTGACGGTGACGTGTGAGCTGCCCCTCTCCCTTCCCGTTCCTCACGCCTTAGCAGATGTGGAGGTGCTGGAGGTTGTAGAACCTCTGAAGACTGGCTGTGGGGCTCTGCTCAGCTCAGCCCGGCTCCTTCCCACTGTCCCAGGCCTGGCCACGGTCTCAGCTTCAGGCTGTTCCAGCCTCTGTTCAGGCTGCCACAATGAGCCCCTGCTGCCAAGCTGCCTTCAGCGAGAGGTGCGTTCTCTGTATTTTTGTGAGTCTGAGAGTCCTAGACTTTCCTAGACTTTGTCTGGGCTCATATTTTATGGGTGTTTAGGGTGGCAGTGTGGGAGCTGCAGGATCTTGCTGCTTCTACGCCGCCATCTTGGCTCCGCCCCCCCAGGTATTTTAAGTGGTCTAAAATAATATTGAATAATATTGCTGATACATTGTGTAGTTTCCCTATTTTTCACTTTCAATTAAATCTATTTTAATTTTAACTTTGTCTGAGATCATGATTACTATCCCTGCCTGTTTTTACGTACTACATTCTACTTCTGCCCTTTATTATATCTTTGTGTGTGTGTCTCATTTTTATGATGTTTCCTGAAAGCAACATAGTGTTGAATTCAAATTTTTAATCCACTATCCATTTCTGTTTTATGGGTAAATTCATCCCATTTACTTTCTGAGCTATAATTAGTTGTTATGCATTTTCATCCTTCCTATTTTTCCTTACTATCCTTCTCACCCTATTTACCCTATTCCTCCTCACTCCTCTGTTTTACTTCTATCTGCTACCTTGACCTCCTATTCCTTAACCTACCCACCCCTCCAAGAGTCCCTCTCATCATCTCCCCTCATCCTATTCCCTTGCCCTCTTATTTCTTTCAGAATTTAGAAGACTTTTATACCCTTCTGTATCTATCATCTATCTATCTATCTATCTATCTATCTATCTATCTATCTATCTATCTATCTGTCTGTCTGTCTGTCTGTCTGTCTGTCTGTCTGTCTGTCTCTGTATATCTATCTGTCTGTCTATTTATCTATCATCTATCTGTCTGTTTGTCTGTCTGTCTATCTATCATCGATCTGTCTGTCTCTGTCTATTTATCTATCATCTATCTGTCTATCTATCTATCTATCAATCATCTATCTGTCTATCTATCTATCTGTCTGTCTCTGTATGTCTATCTGTCTGTCTATCATCTATCTGTCTGTCTGTCTATCTATCTGTCTGTCTCTGTATGTCTATCTGTCTGTCTGTCTATCTGTCTGTCTGTCTATCTAGCTATCATCTACCTGTCTATCTATCTATCTATCTATCTATCTATCTATCTATCTATCATCTATCTATCATCTATATGTCTGTCTCTGTATGTCTATCTGTCTATCTATCATCTATCTGTCTGTCTGTCTCTGTATGTCTATCTATCTATCATCTATCTGTCTGTCTCTGTATGTCTATCTGTCTATCTATCATCTATCTGTCTGTCTGTCTATCTATCTGTCTGTCTGTCTATCTATCTGTATCTATATGTTATTCCCTTTTCAATCGATTTCCAATGAGAGTGAAGTTCCAGCACAACCTGTCCTCCACCAACTAGCTTCTTCTATATCAAATTTTCCTTTTGTGTCACATCTGTATGAGATAGTTGCTCCTTTTTATCTCTCCCAACACAATTCTATTTTTTTAGAATGACCCCATCATACTCAGCTCACTTTACACCTTTCTTTCAAACTACAGAAATAATGACAATCCATCAGAGTACTGCTAATATTTTCACATATAAAAAGCAAACAACTTGACCTTATTGAGTCCCTTATAATTGGTCTTTAATGTTTATCTTATATTTCTCCCGGATGTTATATGTCCAATTTTCCCTTAAGTTCTAGGGGAGTTGTCATAAGAACTTGAGAGTCTTAGAGTTTGTTAAAAATCCATTTTTTTCACTCAAGATTACACTTAACTTTGGTAAGTAAGTTACTTTGGTCTTAAACCCAGCTCTTTTACAATATGGAATATAATATTCCAAGACCTATGGTCCTTCAACATCAAAGCTGCTAGACCTTGTGTAATCCTTATTGGATCTCCATGATATTTAAATTGTTGAGGTTTTTTTTTCTTGTTGCTTACATTTTCTCCTTAATCTAGAAGCTTTGAAACGTCACTATGATATTCCTGCAAGTTTTCCTCCTAGGATCTCTTTCAGCTGGTGATTAGGTAGATTTTTTTTCTATTTCTACTTTGCCTTTTGGTTCTATCACTTCAGGCCAACTTTCCTTGAAAATTTCTTGTAATATTGTATCAAGATTCTTTTTTATCATAAATTTCAGGAAGTCCAACTATTCTTATATTATTTCTTCTTGATCTCTTCTCTAGGTCAGTTGTTTTTTTCTGATGAGATTCACTTTCTCTTTGATTTTTTCATTGTATTGATTTTGTTTTATGATTTCTTGGTGTCTTAAACCATCATTAGCTTTTCCTGCCCAATTCCAGTTTTCAAGGAATTATTTTCTTCCTTGGGTTTTTTAGTCTTTATTTCCAGTTGGCTGACTTTCTTTTCCTAATTTTCTTGGATTGCTTTAATTTTTTTTTTCTGATTGTTCCTCACTCTCTCTTGTGGGATTGATTTTTTTAATCCTAGTGTAGTATTTTTTTTTTTTATGGAACCAATGAATAATTAGAAAAGCCCATTCAGTTAATCTGGTTCTTGAACCAGGAACTTCTTCCTCTATAACATCCCTAGCAAGTGCTCATTTCAATCTTTATTGTTCCAGTGAAGAAAAATCCTATCTATCTATCTATCTATCTATCTATCTATCTATCTATCTATCTATCTATCTATCATCTATATGTCTGTCTCTGTATGTCTATCTGTCTATCTATCTATCTATCATCTATCAGCTTTATCTTCTCTGAAACATGAATTAACAGTATTAATCAAAGATATGTGGAGGTGAAACCGGAAATTTTCCCAAATGAAGAGAGCTCTTCTTCCCACACTTCCAGGGTTGTGGTTTTTAGTCCAAAAGAAGTCTCTATGGAAAAGTGCTAGCAGGGCCTTTAAGATACTGAATGAGAGGTTTGCTGCCATGCTCTCTTCCAGTACAGCTTTGTGTTAGGCCCAAGAAGGGGGAAGGCAGAGTTGGAGAGAAGCCAGTTTCATTGGGAAGTAGAAACTCTGATATGAAGAACGTGACTTCCACATGTCTCATGGCTAGGAGAGGCAGTGAGATGGAGAGAGACAGTAGGGGTGTGTGTGGGAGGCTCAGGACAGAAGCTGATGCTGTATGATATGTGCCTGGCACTTCAGCACTTACAGCATTAACAGAAGGTTCTACCCTATTGGTTACTACCCTCCCACAGCATTTACGTATGAAACCTGTGTTTTCATCTACATTGTTGACTGAAAATGTTAGATGAAACAGGATAAAGTATAGAGCTCTTCAGAACTATACTATAGAAACTTTTCTCCAGAATTGATCAGTTGATCACATTCTTTGGGCATAGTAGTTAACTAACTAATGACATACCTAACATTTCCATCCAAGTGTCATATGCTGGCAGCCTGAATGGAGCAGATAGCCTGGCTCCCAGCTTACTACTCCAGCAAATACCTAAAAATATCACCAGAAACCCAATGAGAATACACAATAAGTGACTTTATCCATCTCAGTACAGTACAAATAAGTCAACCAGAAGTCCATGGGCTGCCAGAAAAACCAGCACCAGCAGACAAGCAAACAAGATGTAAGCCTTCTGATGTAATCAGAGATCAGCCAGAGGCAGCTGTAGCCTGCAAGCTGCTGCATTAAGAGGCAGTCAAGAAAGGAGAGTTCCCACAAGAAAGACCTAGGGTAGCCAGAAACCCACAGCATGGACTTTGGAAGCAAACAGGAGGGAATGGTAGCAACAAGTTTGAGTATAGTAATGTTCAGACCAGAATATCCTGGATCACTGGGTCTGAGCTCTGAGGTCTATGACACCATTGAAGGCATTAAGTTCTAACACTCTGAAGCTCAAAGATCCAAGGTCTGGGGAGGGGTAGGCATCAATATTTGCCAATCCTCTTAGCAAATACCCACTCCTGGAAATGAAAGTCAACATAGAAACCCAAGGTCCCAACTCCTAGACTGAGACCATCCTACCCAAAGTACAGCATAGGGCAGGGCCTGGTCTTAGCAGTAAGTAGTAATTCAGGAATTAGGTCTAGAGAGATAAGTAAATAGAAGATTTACTCTATAAACATTTGCTCTACGGGGGTGGCTAGGTGGCACAGTGAATAGAGCACCGGCCCTGGAGTCAGGAGTACCTGAGTTCAAATCCGGCCTCAGACTCTTAACACACACACACAAAAAAAAATCTAGCTGTGTGACCTTGGGCAAGTCACTTAACCCCAACTGCCCTCCAAATAAAAAAAAGCAAAAAAAAAAAAAAAAAACCATTTGCTCCAGATCCAGAAGATTCAGAAATCCAACCTATAAAGAGGAAGCAACTCCATAACACTGTAAGCAGAGCTAAAGGGGAAAAAACCGAATTTTCTATAAGGTCCATATTAATACACAGAAGAAATTGAGAAAAAAATTTTAAAATGAAATAAAACATTTGGAGCAAATAACTGGAAAGATAATAAATAGTTTAAAACAGAAAGTGGTAACTTTACCCAAGTAATAATAAATTCCCTGAAAATTAGGGAGTGGCTAGGTGGCACAGTGAATAGAGCACCAAGCCCTGGAGCCAGGAGGACCTGAGTTCAAATCCAGCCTCAGACACTTAACACGTACTAGCTGTGTGACCTTGGGCAAGTCACTTAACCCCAGTTGCCCTGCATTCCCCCTCCAAAAAGAAAAAAAAAAAAGAAAATTAGAATGAATCAAAGAGAAAGCAATTATCTTATGAGGCAGAATAATTAGAACAGAGCTAAGCAAAATAACCAAAAAATAGTTAATTAAAAAGAAAATATAACAAAAAAGTTAAAGACTTGAATAAAAATTTTAAAAAGGTAGATATTAGAAATCTTTGGTAATTATTGAAAGGGAATAGAAATGAATATACATATTTCTCAACTATATATAATATCTTTACAAAAATCAACCATGTATTAAGACATATAATCTCACAAACAAATGCAAAAAAGTAATAATATTATATATATTTTTACTGACCAAAATGCAATAAAATGTTTTTAAGTAATGAGTCATTGAAGAAAACATTAAAAATCAGCTGAAACTAAATAACTTAATCCTAAAGAATTCGTGGGTCAAAACCCAAATTTCATTTAAGATAACTATCAATGATAGAACATATCAAAATTTGATAAATTATTATTTAATAATCTTGATTATTAATATAGTTCTTAGGGGAAAACTATATCTCTAAATACTTTTATCAACAAAAGAAAGAACAGATAAATGAACTGGACACACAACTTAAAAAAAACCTAGTAATTTACAGAACTATAATTAAACACAAATCCCAAAAATCAAGGCAGTTTGACAAAATTGAAAATAAAACAATCATTTAATTAACAGATTAAATTAGGAGCTGTTAAAAAACAAGAAAATAAGCAAACCATTAGTTAATTTTGTTGAAAAGAAAAGAAAAATCACATTACCGGTATCAAAAAGGAAAAAGGAAAATTCTCAACAAGAAAGAGAAGAAATCAAGGATATTTATTATTATGAACTATTTTGCCCAACTATTTGCCAATAAAGCCAAAACTTAAATAAGATAAATGAATATTTACAAAGATATTGTCTGGCTTATTAAAAGGCAGCAGGATTCTCATATTTGCCTTTGCCTTCAGTTACTTGTGATATGTTATTTTGATTAAAGTTTATAAAGAAAACCTGGCCACACAGATATGTAGTTAGAAAAGAAAGGAATATTTTAATGGGCAAATTATTATATTACATTAACATTATTATAAAAATAATTTTCTTTGCAGACTCCTGAAATGTGAGAACAACTGCCATTCCTAATATGCCCAGTAATATTCCTAATGAACACCCATGCCAAAACTCTAAGTGAAATATTAATAAAGAGCCTAGAGAAACACATTAAAAAGATTATTCAATATTACCAGGTTGGATTTATGCTGGGATTGCCAAATTGATTTAATCTATCAGAAAAACTATGAACATAATTGACCATGTTGATAACAAGAACAATAAAAATCATATGGTTATAGCAATAGTTATAGAAAAAACTTTAAACCAAAAAACCCCAACGCTCAATTATGTTGAAAGCACTGAAAACATAGGAATATGTGGACTTTTCCTTAACATGGTAAATAGTATATCTCTAAAACCAAGAGCTAGAATTATATGTATTAGGGATAAATTATATTTTTTTCCAATAAGATCAGGATGAAAGCTGGGTTGACCACTGTTCTCACTTCTATTTGACATAGTGCTGGAAATGCTAACTGTAGCAATAACACAAGAAAAAGAAAACAAAGGAATAGGCATAGGTATAAAAGAGAAACAAAAATTTCTTTTTTTTTTAGAAAGTTGATTAAAATGAATTGAAAGAACTAAATAGAAAATAAATAAATCTAAACAAATCATCACCCTTTCTGTATAATACCAATAAAACTCAACACAAAGAAATAAATTCCCTTTAAAATAACTATATAATGTATGAGAAATTTGGGGAGCTGTCTATCAAGATGAACAAAAAAGCTATAGGCATAAAACACTTTACAGAAATAAAGACAGACCTAAGTAACTAGAGAAATATTATTTGTCCTTGGGTAAACTGAGTCAACATAATACAAATGACAATAGTATCAAAATTAATTTACTTATTCAGCACCATTCTAATCGAACTATCAAAGGATTAGTTTGAAGAATTAAGAAAAATAATAACCAAATTCATCTGGAGGCACTAAAATTAAGAATTCAAAGGAAATTTCAGAAAGTGAGAATTAAGGGGACCTTGCAGTACTAGGTCTCAAAATTATATTGCAAAGCAGTAATCCTTCAATTAATTTGATAAAGGTTAAAAAATAGATCAATTAGTGACCAGATTTAAAAGGGGATAGAATTCATTTCACAGAAATTTCTTTCAATTCTTTTCTATTCTTTCTCATTCATTTTTCAGATTATAAGTCTACTTTTGAAAACTGTCATGTCCTCTGAGTATACATTATTTTCCCAGTAAAGCAATTTTCTTTCTTCCATAGGGTCATTGCTCCACACTTTGTGGGAAGCAGCATAGCATGATGGACAGAATACTGAATTTGGGAGGAAAGAAAACCTCAGTGTAAATCCTACCTCTCATTGTATTTTTGCTGCTGTTCAGTTGTGTCTGACTCTTTGTGCCCCATTTGGGGTTTTCTTGGCAGCGATACTGGAGTAGTTTGCCATTTCCTTCTCTGGCACACATTTTACAAACGAAGAAACTGAGGCAAAGAGGATTAAGTGACTTGTCCAAGCTCATACTACCACTAAAGGTCAGAGGGCAGATTTGAACTCAGGAAGATAAGTCTTCCTGACTCCAGGCCCGGTGTTCTATTCTCTGTGCCACCTTTAGGCAAGTCACAGAACCTCTCTGAGCCTCAGTTTCCACTTTAAAAAAATGAAGATAATAATATCTGTGTATTTATATGCAAGATAGTTCTGAAGAGAACTGGGTTCTCTTCAGGGATTTTTGGTTAAAGTTTTGGGGTTTAGGGGATTTTTGTTTAAAGTTTTTTCTATAACTATTGCTATAACCATATGATTTTTATTGTTCTTGTTATCAACACGGTCAATTATGTTCATAGTTTTTCTGATAGATTAAATCAGTTTGGCAATCCCAGCATAAATCCAACCTGGTGATATTGAATAATCTTTGTGATGTATTTCTCTAGGCTTTGCAAATCTAGAGCCCCACATTAAGTGTCTGTAGAGGATCCCAGGCCAGTGGGACTCTCACCCTGATGGCTGAACAAGCCCTCTCAGGTAAAGAACCTGTTGATGGGCCTGGATCAGTTCAATATCCTCCGGGAAAGAGCTCAAACACACAGGTATGAGGATTATCTCCTCAAGATAAGCATGGCAAATACACCCATGGCCTGGGAACAAAGAAACGTGCAATGTCCACAGGGGGAAACAATTAGGAAGGAGATTTTTGGCTCTATAAAGCTGTGCCTGGCAGAATAAACCTTGGCTCTCTACTTTCACCATTTCAGGAGTCCAGTCTCTTTTTATGCACCCACGTGCAACCTCTGGGTAGGTGATTCTTTCTCAGCACTGCTTGGGGACAGCAGGACTCCCACACTTTCTCAGTTTTGCTGCAGGATGGCAGGGCTCCCCACAAGTATCAGTTATTATTTTTATCCTAGAATAGAGAACAGATGACATTTACACTTTCAATTTTTTAGTCTTATATACTTGGACTAAAATCAAGTATTCAACTTCAGTTTGGACATTTCCAAAAATGCAGATTCACTTGAATCAATAACAGAAAGACTCACAAATATAATCAATTTAGGATGAGTTTTAGTCCGAATACAAACCTTATTGTACAATAGTTCTTTCTGGAGACAGAGCTAACCTTTGATACCTATGAAAAAAAGTCCCATCCAGTATTCAGATCTAATTAACATGAGAACCTTTATATGGAAAAAAACCCAAATAAAACAAAACCCTTTTTGTGTGCTGAATGTGAAAAAGTCTTGGAATTGCTTGTCCCTCGTCTACCAGTGTGGAAGTTATACTGGGGAGAAACCCTAGGAATTCAGTAAATGTGGGAAAGCCTTTTATAAGAGCACAAATGTTAGGCAACATTGGAGAATTCATCCTGTAGAAAAACATTACAAGTGGAAAATTGTGAGAAAAAAAGAAATCATTTATCCAAAGTTCACACTTTAGTCAACACCAAAGAATTCACCTTGGAAAGAAACACTGTTATTATGAATGTAGCAAAGCCATTACTTGGATTTTATCCCTTATTTGACTTCAACAACTTCACAAAGTAAAGGAAGTAATCTTTGAAATGGAGCAAATGAAGTGAGAGTTTAAATACCTAATAGCTGCAGTAGGATGAAATTCCACAAATATTAAATTCACAACCCACCCAATCCACTCTGTACTCTCCTTTACCTTCCTCACTTGTAGTTCTGCCATCTACATTTCCATCTTTGACAAATCACCACACCTGCTTCCCCATTTCATCCTTTTGTTCCACCTCCCTTTGATATCCTTTTCTTTTTTCTTTTTTTCTTTTCTGGAAAAACTTTTTATTGTAGGTGGAATGGGACACAGCTGGACATAGATGATTCCAATTTTGTTGGCAACATCTAATGCATTGTAGTCTGGAGCAAGACAGACATAGGCCTTCTTCTCTCAGGCCGGATCAGTGTGTTGACCTTGGCAACATCAATGTCATACAGCTTCTTTATGGCCTGCTTGATCTGATGCTTGTTGGCCTTGACGTCCACAATGGAGACTAGGGTGGTGTTGCCCTCAATCTTCTTCATAGCAGACTCAGTGGTCAAGGGAAACTTAATGATGGTATAGTGATCAAGCTTGTTTCTCTGAGGGGCACTTTTCTGAGGGTATTTGGGCTGCCTTCGAAGTCTTAGTGTCTTAGCTCACCAGAAAGTGGGGGATGTTTGGATCTTCTTTTTGTGGCTATGGACACCCTTCAGCACCACCTTCTTGGCCTTCAAAGCCTTGGACTTGGCTTCTGTCTTGGAGGGGACAATGGCTCCCTTCTTCGCCTTCGGTGCCATATTGGGGGAAAGGGAGATGTTCTTCTTTTCTTATATTCTTCTTTGAGAAATAACTACCTCTTATAATATTACCAGCCACTGATCTTTGCTTTCTTGTGTTTTTTTTTCCCCTAAGAGTCTCCAAGCTTTGAGTTTAAGGGAGAAGGACCCTTCTTACAGGGCCATTGCTGCCTCCAGGACATGATAATATATGTGTAAACTCTCCCAGATCAAACTGGTTTAAAGAAATCTCTTGCAAAATGATTACCATAATTGATTCTCCTCCCCCCACTCCAAGTTGTCTCCCTAGTGCACACCTGAATCAATTATATTCAACAAGAGTTCATTATCTACTACATGATAGGTATAGTGGAAGATACCAAAGAAGTGTGTAGCTGAGAGCTCTTTGTAAAAATAAAAAGTACATTGTAGATACATTATTATTTGAAACTCCAGTCTAGTCTTCAAGGCTTACACACATTCAACAGGACAAACATTTTTTTTTGCTAAAATGTGCAAGGCACTATGCTGAGGGTTTGAGATAAAAGAAAAAAAAATGAAGCTGTCCCTATCCTCAAGGGGCTGGCATTGGCCATACACAGATAAGTAAACACAAGTTAAATTAAGGGAAGCTGAGAAGGTTTTGTGGAAAAGGTATGGAGCTGAGGGATGGATTGGAGAAGAGAGATCAGAAGCAGTCTGACCAATTAGGAAGTTGTTTTCTGAGTAACTCTTGAAGGGAGATAAAGATTCTGAAAGGCAGGAATGAAGAAAAGTCACATTCTAAGTAGGAGAAATAGCTTGTACAGATGAATGGAATTGTGAGTTCATGAAGTGTGAAGTAATAAGAGCCAAGTCTGGAAAGGTAAGTTGGAGCCAGATCATGGAAGTGTTCAAATACCAGGCTAAGGAGTTTGTATTTTATCCTAGAGGCATTAGGGAACCATTTAGGGTTTGCAGAGTGGGATGAGAAGTGGGCCATGGGGAGTGATGTAGTCAGATCTGTGCATTAGGAAAAGTAGAGAGCTATTCGGAGTATCCATTGGAAAGAGGAAGAGATTAGAAGCCAGGAAACAAATTAGGAGCCAGTTACAGTGGGTGTGCTGAGAGTCGATATAGACCTGAACTGGGATAGAAGACCAAGAAAGGGGACAGAATTGACAGATATTATGGTGGTAGACTCAACAGGATTTGCCAACTGATTAGATATGGGTTGGGGGGAGGGAGTATGATGAGAGAGAGAGAAGAATCAAAGATGACTCCAAGGTATGGACTTGGAAGTTATAGAGTCTCAGAAATAGGGCTGTTTAGAGAAGTGGGTTAGGATGGGAAATAACGAATTCCATATGAGGCAGAAAACAATATATGGCAGTGATATAATATAGAACTATTGTAGAAGCACGTTTTAAAACCATCTTTTTCATAAAACTGAAAATATTAAGAAATAATGTTTCCTTTAAAGCTTTTTCTAGACTCCTATTGGAAAGCCCTTAGGAAAGATGGGTTATAAACTGAAACAAACAAAAAGGCTTTGATGGAAATGGATTGAGTGGTTCCCAGCCTTTTAACTGGAGAACTTCATGGGAAATGTGTGATTTGAGCTAGGTTTTGAAGAATGCATAGAATGAATACAAACTCAAGATACTTTTTATATACATCCATCCTGAAATTCACCTAATGTGACTAACAGAAGTCCTAAGCCTTGATATCCAAGGGCTAATAGCTCTCCTGGGGAACCATTTAAATGTGGTTCTATAAAAGAGATCTCTCAGACCCTTTTGCTTCAACTGTGTCTCCCAAGCTCCCTCAATCTGTGAACACTATGGCCAACTGTAAAACCACTCAGCAGTAGATTCCTGAGAGAATGCTACTGTGAACAGCTTTTAAGATTTGGATTACACAGTATTAGTGAACACTCTGTTTATTCCATTACAAATCAAGATTCAGTACAATATTCACAGTATCAACAATTCACAATATTATATACAATATTTAGAACAAGGAAAGTACAGAAAGTAACAAGGAACAAGAGAAGAATCACGTGGTTTCCCTAAGGGGAGAACCAGCTTCCCATTTTTAGATTCAATCAATCCAGCTAAAGATTCAATCAATCAATTCACCTAGTTTCCCTAAGAGGGGAACAAGCTTAACTTCAAATTTAAAGATTCAATCAATCAATTGACAAAAGGAATGACCTAGTTTCCCTAAGAGGGAGTTGATTCAATCAACAATTCACAATATACTGATCTTCCACTCA
>JAQQSW010011268.1:0-12800 GCA_028646575.1 Pseudocheirus occidentalis
AGAATGATAGCATGCATTGCTTCAGTCTCCATTTAAACTCTGATCTTTCTGGATCTTTCTCTGAATGTAGACATCTCCTTCCATCCTGAGACTTGCATAGTTGTCTTTTAACTGTGTGATGCTCAGAAGCGTCCAGTTTTTCAAGATCGGTCATTACACATATGATGTATCTGTGACTGTGTACAAATTTTTCCTGGTTCTGCTCTTCTCACTCAGCATCAATTCATATAAGCCTCTCCAGGGGTCACATTCTTTTCAATAGTCTAGGGTGCAGTGACTAGAAATCCTCTCCCTGGGGTGGCTAGGTGCTGCAGTGAATAGAGCACCGGCCCTGGAGTCAGGAGGACCTGAGTTCAAATCTGGCCTCAGACGCTTAACACAAAAACTAGCCGTGTGACTTTGGGCAAGTCACTTAACCCCAACTGCCCTCCGAAAAGAAAAAAGAAAAAAAATTAAAAATTAGAAATCCTCTCCCTGATCAGGCAGGTTGATAGCCCTTTAGTCATGGTCAAAGGCTGTGAGACATTTTATCTAGCTACCAAAAGGAAATAAATATGTCTTAGATTAAAGTCTTTTTTTTACTGGAAAACTTTTTATTGTAGGTGGAGTGGGACAGCTGGACAGAGTTCAGATGATTCCATTTTTTTTTGGCAACATCTAAAGCATCATAGTCTGAAGTAGGTTGGACATAGGTCTTCTCTCAATCAGGCCACATCAGTGTCTTGACCTTGGCCACATTGATGTCATACAATTTCTTTACCACCTACTTGATCTGACACTTGTTGGCCTTGACACCCACAATGAAGACTAGGGTGTTGTTGTCCTCAGTTTTCTTCATAGCAGACTTAATGGTCAAGGGAAACTTAAGGATGGCATAGTGATCAAGCTTGTTTCTCCAAAGGGCCTTTTTCCGAGGATATCTGGGCTGCCTTCAAAGTCAGTGTCTTAGGTTGCCAGAAGGTGGAGGATGTTCAGATCTTCTTCTTTTTGTGACTATGGACTCCCTTTGACACAGCCTTCTTGGCCTTAGAGGCCTTGGACTTGGCTTCTGTCTTGGGGGAAGCAGGGAACAACAGCTTCCTTCTTCAACTCTGGTGCCATTCTTGGGAAAGCAAGTCTTTTCTTTTAAATCACAGGACCTGGGGATGAAGCTCAGTCTTTTGTTCCAGACAACTATCTGATTTAGGGTTAGAGATTCTCTGGCTTGTCATGTAAATTAATTTGAGACAAAAAAAAAGTTAAAGCATGGTGAGGTCAAGGTAAGGTCATTCTCTTCCATACCACTGGCTACATTTCTGTTTCTCAACATCCAAGTTCTTTGGCTTTGAAACTATATTTTCACTAGAGAAAAACATCAATTTCTATATAAAATATTTGCACAATTTACTCTGGAAAGCTGTTCTAATGAAAACATTTTGTGAAGAGTAACATATTATATTGAGGCAGCTAAGTGACACAGTGGATAGAGCACTGGGCCTGAAATCAGAAAGACTCAAATTAAAATCTAGCCTCAAACACACACTAGCTGTGTGACCCTGGGCAAGTCACTTAACACTATTTGTCTCAGTTTCCTCATCTGTCAAATAAGCCGGAAAAGGAAATGCAAAACACTCCAGTATTTTTGCCAAGAAAACTCCAAATGGGGTCGCAAAGAGTTGGACACGACTGAACAACAACTTATTAGATTAAATGTGAACTATCATCCTTTATTATTATTATTATTATTAGGGCCAAAAGAGGAGATGCCATGGGAAACAGACTTTCTTCAGGACTCTTCAGCCTCAGTCAAACAAGCTAAGCCAGTCTAAACAGTGTGAGGGGCAGAAGCCCTTTCTGTAACCCTTGTTCAGCTCCCTCTGGCCAGCTCAGGTACCTTTGTAAGTCCTAATTAGCTTCTCTCCAGGGGGTGAGTCAGGGTCATTATCTCCCTCCTACCAGCCATGGGGGTAGGAAAAGAAAGTATCGTATGCAAAGTCATACTGTGAGTCAGCGGACAAGCCAGGACTAGAACTTGGCACTTGGGGTTTCCAGCTCCATATTTAGGCCACTGGGATGAGCTGATTCTCACAGCAGGGATGCTAACAAAGCCTCAAGACAGGCATGAAGCAGCCTGGGTCAAGCCTCATTCTCACACCATCTTTGCAAACACTTCCTGTGCATTAGTCAGTCTCTTTCATGAATCCAGGACACTAAGAAGAAACTCAACTCTTAGATTGCAATGGGAGAAACTGAGGCAAAAGAAAACTAAGAGCACCAAGTTTCTGGTGTCTCTATTGCTCTCATGTTACATAAACCACAATTCCTTGGCCTGTTCTGGTATCTGGATATCTCTGACAAATTACTCTCTCTTGTCATATGACTCGAAGAAGAAGTCTCGGGCACAGAAGTATCAATATCATAAATTACAGGCATCAGCATCACAATTGCCTAGACCTCTGTAGTGCCCATGAAACACATGTACATCTGCATCCTTCAAGAAGCAGCAATCAAGTAAATAGAGCACCAGCCCTGGAGTCAGGAGGACCTGAGTTCAAATCCAGCCTCAGACACTTAACACATACTAGTCATGTGACCTTGGGCAAGTCACTTAACCCTAATTGTCCAGCCTTCCCCACTCCAAAAAGCAAATAAATAAAGATTTTTTTAAAAAAAGAAATATCAGTCAAATAAGGCAGAATATTGAATATATTGCCAAATGTAGTCATGTCATACGCTTTTGCTGAATTGTTTTCTCTGTGATATGAAAGTGTTAAATGGGGGGGGCAGGGAGAGGGTTGAAATGACTGACACAAAGACAAAAGGCATCAATAAAAGGTAGTTTTTAAAAAAGTGGGCGCAGTCACAGAAACCTGAAGCATTTGCTAGGGAGGAAGGGATTAAAGAACTCTGGTTGGTTTCAGAATCAGAAAAGAAAAGCATTTTCCCAGAAGGCCAATCCAGACTACAAAAAATGCCCCCTGCCTTTCACTGGGCACCATGAGGTTAATGTTCCAAAGTAGTCTAATCCTCTAGAGACTGAATCAATAAATTAATTCTTTTAAATACCTAATTTTCTTCTATTATCCTGTAATTTAAGAAAATCTCCAAATTGATTGGTAATTCTTGAGAGGCGGTAGCTGAGAAGGAGCTAAGTGTGACGGGGGCTGAGAGGTTTGGTGGGAGATCTTTATGGTTCCGGCATTAAGAGTGACCTCACAGAATGAAAGAGACAATGCTGTCAATGTATGGAGCAGCTGCTCTGGACACTCCTCCACTAGGCTCCATGGCAGAGGAAGCCTATAGAATTCATACCTGTGATGCTTCTACCTCCTCTCACCTAATACACAAAGAGTTCTGAAAATACTCGAGTAAAGGGTAACCTAGGAAACATTCTCTGTAAAATTGTAGATGATGATCAGTGGGAGACAGAATAATGAGAAATTTTGATCAATGCAGGGGAAACTCCCTGGAGATACAGGAATTCTTCCACTTTCTTGTCCATTGCCAACAACATTCACCTAAAAATCCCCAGGCTGGGATGAGGGAAGCAGAAAGGACACAAGAAAAAGATAAGACCCATTCTGTGACTTTATGAAGCTCACAGCTTAATGAGATACACCAAAAAATAGAATATCGAAGCATCTATAGTCAACAGTCGATAAATATTCATCAAGTGTTGGAGGCATGAGCATACAATCCAGTCTTAGGTACTAAAGGAAAAACAGAAAAAGAAAATAAAAAGTCTCTGTTTCATTTTTCCTATGAATAACATTTAATTTTTCCCCAATTACATGTAAAAACAATTTTAACATTCATTTTTTTTATTTTGAGTTCCAAATTCTCTCCCTCCTTGATGAAATGGTAAACAATGTGATATCAGTGTGATCATGCAACACATATTTCCATATTAGTCATGTTGTGAAAGAAAACACAGACAAAAAGAAGAAAAAGCTCCACAAAAATAAAGTGAAAAATAGTATGATTCAATCTGCATTCAAGTTTTATCAGTTCTTCCTCTGGAAATGGATAGCATTTTTCACCACAAGTCCTTTGGAATTGTCTTGGATCATTGTACTGCTGAGAATAGCTTAGTCATTCACAGTTCTTCATCATACCATATTGCTGTTACCGTGCACAACATTCTCCTGCCTCTGCTCACTTCATTTTGCATCAGTTCATGTAAGTTTTACCTGGTTTTTCTAAAATCAAACTGCTTGTCGTATCTTACAGCACAATAGTATTCCATTACAATCATATACTACAACTTGTTCAGCCATTCTCCAATTGATGGACATCCCCTCAATTCTTTTATGGTTAAAAGAGCTGCTATAAATTATTTTTGTACAAATATGTCCTTTTCCCTTTTATTTTTTAATAGTCCCTATTTTCAAAGAACTCACAGTATAGCAGGAGAGAAAAAATCATCACATATTAAAAACTAACTAAATACAAGAGGTAATATGATAATACAGAAACTGTCAAGAGGCAGTACATGATTAATTGTCAAATTAATGTACATACAGTGAGTCTTATGTTGTTGTTATTTGTCCTTCATGACATCAGGAAATTGCAAGTGAATTGGATTTAAGCAAGGGAGGACTGTGCAAAGTCACCAGTCTCATTCTCTCCTCCAGAGCCCCCTGGGTCCAGTGGCAAGATATAGATCAGGATGACTGGAGATGGCTCCAGACATAGTGGGACCTTGGCCTTTTTAAGCTAAGATCTTTCCCAGTTTCTCAGTTTGTCTGATGTAACAGACAATTCAAGGATTAAGGCTAGGTAAGAAATGAGGCAAAGAATGGCTTCTTTTACCTAGGAGAGAGAGAGAGAGCAAGAGAGGAAGGAAGGAACGAAGGAACAAAGGAACGAAGGAACGAAGGAAGGAGAAAATAATCTGGGAGGGGAAGAACTTCAGGGTTTATGACAAAACAGAAACAATTGCTATAGGTCCAAGTCCAAACCACATTTGGCCACCGTTTGAGCTTTAATGGTCCAGAGTGAGTATAAATAGCAATTGTTTCCCTCCTTCCTTCCTTCCTTCCTTCCTTCTTTCCTTCCTTCCTTCCTTCCTCTCCCCTTTCTCCTTCTCTCCCTCCTCTCTGTACACATAGGGTATTATATATACCCTTACCTGTAGGTGCTCCCTAAAGGAATATAAATTTTGATCACTGGAAGCTCACAAGATATCTTGGGGCTCATGGACTAGATTTCTTTTTTAAGAAATGCCTTAAACCCAAATCAATCTGGCTCTTATTGATTGGCCAACAATAGGTCCCAGCCCAAATCTCATTTGGTCATTATTTGAGCTCTGATGGTTTAGAGCAGTGGTTCTCAACCTTCCTAATGCCGTGACCCTTTAATACAGTTCCTTGTATTGTGGTGACCCCCAACCATAAAATTATTTTCCTTGCTACTTCATAACTGTAATTTTGCTACTGTTATGAATCGTAATGTAAATATCTGATATGCAGGATGTATTTTCATTGTTACAAGCTGAACATAACCCACAGGTTGAGAACCATTGCTTTAGAGCGAGTATGTTATGTAGTAATTCAGACGAGGAAGAAATCTCCTTAGGCTGGAGTGAGTTGGGAAGGTTTTACAGGGGAAATTTAGGCTGGGTCTTCTAGAATTTGAAGAAGCCAAAAAAGTGAGGAAGAACAAATTCTTGTTGGAAGAGATGGGGAAAGCTGGTGGGATTGGCAATACGTGCTCAATAAGTTCTACTGTAAAGGGGCAGCTAGGTGGCGCCATAGTGCACAGAGTACCAAGTATGGAGTCAGGAAGATTCGTTTTCCTGAGTTCAAATCTGCCCTCAGACTCTTTTAGCTATGTGACCCTAGGCAAGTCACTTAGCTTTGTTTTCCTCAGTTTCCTCATCTGTCATATGAGATGGAGAACGAAACGGCAAACCATTTCTGAATCTTTGCCAAGAAAATCCCAAATGGGGTCAGGAAAAATCCGGCATGACTGAAATGACTCAAGAAATAAAGAGGTGAGGGAAGTCATGAACTGGGGGAAGATGACAGAAGCGATAGGGCCATGTGTGTCATATGGGATTACAGCTGCCAACAGGGCAAAAAAATACTTTGCTTTAGAGCTGGGAGGAGGGGCTTTAGAGGTTTGTGGTCCAACCCTTCATTTTACTTATGAGGAAACTAAGAGCCAGGAAGGTTAAGTGATTTGGCCAAAGTCATACAGGGAATAAGTGACAGAGTCAGGACCTGGACCTAGGACCTCTGAGATATGATTTAAGAGGAAGAAGATTTCGATGTTTGCAGCCTGAGGCTAAAGAGACGGCATTCTGGCTTCCAAAACCAGCACAGTACTGTGCTGCTCCCCAACACCTGGTTCCAAGGCTCTGCTAACCCAAGTGAGCCTTAGCTGCCTTTTTCACTCATCCAATGCATTTTCTGTTCCTCCACTCAGATTGTGGCATCCATAGAATGAGTGACAAATTCCAAGACAGAGTGAGCAAGATAGTCCTCACCTATGATCAAGGCAGAACTTTATAAACTTCTTTTCAACCAGGCCAGTCTATCAAGGGAGAGTCCATGTGCCCTTGGGTCTGGAAGTCCATGACTGGTCAGCGTCTCACCTAGGAAGAAGCTCTCTTGTTGACCCCATAAACACTTATTCATTTATCAAACATTAATTGAATGTTTACTAGGTACTAACACCCGGTGCTAGGTGTTACAGGAAATAAAAGAAGAAATAGACAAATCCCTGCACTCAGTGTGTGATGACACACAATATGGAGCCCAGAAATTGGCAACAAATGACCTGGACAAAGGAGACAGAGAAGGAACCGAAACACAGGTAGGAAGAGAACAAGGAGAGAGCAGTGCTATGAAAGCCTGGAAAGAAGAGAGAATTCAGGAGGAAAAGATAAAGACAGCTTCAGAGGCTGCAGAGAGGTCGAGGGATGAGAGTTAAGAAAAGCCCATGAGATGGCACAGTGCAGCGCCATCCCCAGCCACAGCCATGCGTTTCTAAGTGCCAAGCAGAGGTCAAGGTGTTTCACTCCTTCCCCAAGAAGCTCCAGGTCCTAAAGGCAGAGTTAAAAGACAAACAGTCCTCCGTTCCCAAAAAAAATTACTCTCTTAAGGAAGGGTAGGAGTTCAACTTGGGGAAAGGAAAACATCAGAACACAATATGCCACAGCCACCAGGGAACACAGAGAAAGAGAGAGAGAGAGAGAGAGAGAGAGAGAGAGAGAGAGAGAGAGAGAGAGAGAGAGAGAGAGAGAGAGAGAGAGAGAGAGAGAGAGAGAGAAACAATGCAGGCATGTACAGTCAAGTGTGCCAGACACTGTAAGTGCTAGGGATACAAAGAAAAGAAAAAAGAAAAAAGCTCCCTACTCTCAAGGAGCTCATGGCCGAAATGGATGAGACAACATGGAAGCAAAGAGTCAAGAGCAAAGGATGTGGAAGCATCCACTCTAACAATCATCTCCAGGAATTTAGCCCGAAAATGGAGGCTAGGAGGAGGGTGGGAGCTAGTGGAGAAAGAAGGGGTCAAGGGAGGGCTTTTTGATTATGGGGGAGACATGAGCATGTTTACAGTAGTAGGGAAGCAGCCCACAGAAAAGGAGTGATTGGAGATTACTGAGATAGAAGGGATGATAAGAGGGAGCAGTCTGTTGAAGAAGAAGGGATAGAAAGAGATCACTGTCCATTAAACAGCTCCATCTTACACTAAACAGAAGTGAAGTTGGGATTCCAACGTGGACTCTCCCACCATTCCTGTCAGCTAGCACATAAAGGATAGTCTAGGCTTATGCAATCTGTCTTCTTTGGAGGGTCCAGACTATCGCCATCCCTGTCCTAAGCAACCTCTACACAGAGTTCTGAACCTGGGGTCCTTGAGCTCGGATATTTTGGGTTAATATTTTTATGACTATTTCAATATAATTGCTATCCTTATATATTTTATTTTATGCGTCTAAAAGCATTCTTCTGAAAAGGAGTCCAGAGGCTTCAGACTGCCAAAGGTGGTTATGATGTTTTTAAAAAGTTAACCCCTTCCCTAACATGATAAATATTATTATGCAGGCCCTAACAGGTAATATATATGTAATCACTCAATTTGGGGGAGGAGGGGGGAAGGCAAGGCAATTGGTGTTAAATGACTTGCCCAAGGTCACACAGTTAGTAAGTGTGATCAAGTGTCTGAGGCCAGATTTGAACTCAAGTACTCCTGACTCCAGGGCTGGTGCTCATTACTCAACTTTTTATTATGTCAAACAATTTTGGCGGGGCAGGGGGAAGCCCAGTTTGAGAAAGTGGGTTATTAATTGTTCTTTATTTTGGAAACTCAATTTTCAGAGTCCACAGAGGGAAATAATAGGCTTTGGCTTTTCCCTCAAAGGATACATCCCTCATTTCAGATGATGTTAAGCAGAGAATTCTGCATCAGTCTGAATCATGCCCATATTTGCTCCTTCCAAGTATTAGGGACCCAGATAATTACTCTACCTCATTATTATTAATATTCGTGTATTTGTGTATTCACAAATGAGTCCCAAACTTCCCATCCCCACTGTTTGTCATTCCGTTGTTTTTGACTCGCCTCATTTGTGCCTGACTCTTAGTGATCCCATTTGGGGTTTTCTTGGCAGAGATCCTGGAGGAGTTTGCCATTTCCTTTTCCAGTTCATTTTACAGATGAGGAAACTGAAGCAAACAAGGTTAAGTGACTTGCCCAGGGTCACACAGCTAGTATGTTTTTGAGGCCAAATTTGACCTCAGGTCTTTCTGATCCCAAGCCCACTGTGTCACCAAACATAACCAAAGTACCTGGATAGAAAGGAGGGAAGGCACAAAACAAATCATAGGCTTCTCAGAATTTAATGGAGAAGGCACTTTTTTAGATATGGGTCTATCCTCTGGGGCTCTAACTAAGCTTAAACATTAGGTTGCTCAATCAGAAATGGACCACTGAGACTATCTCTGCCATAATCTTTTAATAAATCTGAACAGTTCCTACCAACTCCCACAGGCCTGTCTAAAGGGAAAATCCAGGACAACAATAGATTCCAGATCATGTGCCTGAAAGTCCTCATACAAGAAACGTGATAGAAACATGAAGTATTGTCGTTGGCAAACGTCACCCGCTTCAATAACTTAGTCTTTCTAAAGAAGTAAGGGATAAGCAGAAGCAGGCAAACAGCATACACAATGGCTGAACAAGATAGTCAGAGTTAGCACCACAACAAAGCAATTAAAACTGAATGCTTCAAAATTAGAATTACCAAGCTTGAGCACAAAGAAGAGCTGTGAGAAGACACCTCCCTCCCTAACTCTTTGCCAAGATGGGGGACCATGGGTGTGGAGCACTACATATAACCTTAGACTTTTTTCATCCTTTTAAAATTCACTGTTTTCCTGAACTTAATTTCTTGCTTTTTAAAAAAAACTCCTTATTTTAAGGGATGGCTCTCTGGGAGGGAGTGGGGAGAGGGACATGTGACATAAACAAGTACATGTGACATAAAAGCAAAAAGTATTAATAAAAATGTGTTTTTTAAAGTAGAATACAGAAATAAAAGCAAATTGCCCAATGTATATCTTCCTGAATTCTGACTGCATTTCCCCTTCTAGTCCTGGCTTTCTTACCTCTTTTTCCCTTTTTAGGTCTATCAGGGAGCCGTTCATCAGAGCAACCAGCTCCTGGAACCCAGTGACTCGGAATGGCTAGGGAGGAGCTGAAGGGCAGCAGGGTAGGCCCTGTGCTCAGTGGGTGTTAAGTAAGTGGGCATGAGCGTCCATCAGCTACCAACACAGAGGGTGGGCAGGCAGGGAGAATGAATGTGGATGAAGACACAGTAGAAATGTTGTCACCCAAAATAGTACAAAGCAGAACTTTGCTTTTGGGTGCTGCAGTCTTCCTTATATCACTGCTCTGTTCGGGAGAAAGATGCTCTCTGCTGGCTCCCTTCCTAGGACTCAGAGATTCTCCCCAAGCACAATGCTGCCGCAGCCTCCTCCCTTTGTTTCCCTGATTGTTTTTCCCTGCGCTGCCAGTTAGAGCTGAAGGCATCTGACAGAATGAAGTCCCATTGACCCGACCCATAGCTCAGCACACAGGCCATGGCCACAGAGAGGGGGCTCTTTCTGCCATGAAGTCCATATCCCAGATGCCTGGGAGAAACATGAATTATCTAAGTCAGGCATCAGAGAGCTCAATGTGAACCATTAATGTACTCTATAAACAAGATAACAGCAAAAGAAAAGACAGAGAAAAAGGCATAAGATCCACAAACCACATAAGAAATCAAGGGATATTTGTCATGTTCAGTTGTTTTAGTTATGTTCAATTCTCCATGACCCCATTTAGGGTTTACTTGGTAAAGATACTGGAGTGGTTTGCCATTTCCTTCTCCAGTTCATTTTACAGAGGAGGAAACTGAGGCAAACAGGATTGAGGGACTTGCCCTGGTCACACAGATAGTATCTAAGGACAGATTTTAACTCAGATCTTCCTGACTCCAGGCCCAGAGCTCTATCCACTGCACCACCTAGTTGTTCATTATCTGGGGTAGGGGTCCTTAACTTTTTTGTGGCATGGACCCCCTTGGCGGTCTGGTGAAACCTATGGGACCTCTTCTTTGGATAACGTTTTTAAATCCGTACAATAAAATACCTAAGACGACAAAGGAAGCCAAGTGTATTGGAATACAATTAGCGTTTTTTTTTAAGTTCACAAACCCTGGGTTAAGAACCCCTGATCTATGGGATACAGTCCAAACCAGGCTCCCCAAGGGTTTCCATAATCTGATTCCTGTACTTCCACTTTTAGCTAATACTGCTACTCCTTCTACAAATTCTCCATACCCTCCAAACTTGTTTATTCACTGTAGCTAAAAATATCAGGGCTTTCCTACCTTGATTATGCTTCAGTCCCCAACTCAAAGCCTATTCCCACTTGTGTGAAGCCTTTCCCCAGCTGCCCCAGCTCCTGGAGATGACTCCCATCCTCCAGCATTCATTCTCTGTACCTCTCCTTTGATATTACACACTGTCTCGTATTATTTACCTCATTACATGCGTATTTTCCAGCTCCCTAACAACAGCTTAAGCACCTTTTGAGAAAGGTGCCAAGCCTCCAGCCTTTCTCTGTCCTCTTCAACAGCTAACAGAGCTTGTGCCTCCTAGGTGTGCCATATTTGTTGACTGATCCCAGGCTCACTACAAAGGAAGGTATTCAGACGTGTTTTTGCCCATCAGATAAAAGGTGCCATACTGAAGCAAAATCCTCCTCTTCTTCCTCCTCGGTCACAACACCTGGGACAGTTTTGACCAAACAGTAAGAGCTCAATGAATATTTGACCGATGGAGCATGGACCACAACCTGTATGCCATTCCCAAAATTAATTTCAGCTCCAAATAAAAGCAGACAGACCAGAGAGGTAGCATGTCATGGTGGATAAGAGATAGTCTCAGAGTCAGGGTGACCTGAGTTCAGATCCAGCCTCTAAACACACACCTGGTATGCAGTGTTGGACAAATCACTTAATCTCTTATAGGGCCCTAAAACAATCTTCTAGAGCAAATGTTGATCTGACCAGAGTGCCCTGTGTTCATAAAATCCCACTGGGTGGGTCAGCAAGAAGCTGTCAGCAGAATGTTTTAAGGTCTCTGAAACCAAGGATGGCTCCAGGGATGAAACTAGAGAAAGACTAGGCGTCTAGGAAAGCTGTACACAGTGCTAGGTCTGGACCAAAAATAAAATGAAATATAAAACAAAAACAAAAGCAGGACAAGTGGGGTGATAAATTGACAGAAAAAGAGAGAAGACAAATAGTAATAGTAATAATTTACACTCAAGGAGCACTGTAAGGTTTACGATGTACTTTCTCCACAATAACTCTGAGATAGGATGGTGAATGGGGAGAAAGGAAAAGAAGCAGAAGAACAAAGGAAAGAGACAAACAGCTTTTGGGGATGAGACCTGTGCTTAAACAGAGACAGAATTTAACCTCACTCTCCATTGGGGGATATCTGTAATTGGGTAAGGAGAATTAAAGACAACTTGAATAACTTGCCTGGGACACCCAGTGGGTCAGTTAGGGTCTTAGGAGGTCTTAGATCTCAAACACCAGACCCCCCGCTACAACAACTATTACCATGTGTTCAGTGGCAGCCCATGAGAAAAAAGTTGGGGGTGAGTGTCCCCCAAAGCTCAAGCTCTGAGAGTATTTATGTGCATAAAAGGTACATCAGGAACCTGTAATCTGCTTATAGAACTTTGCATCCAGGGAGGACTCCATTGGCTCCTGTTTCAAACTGGATCTAACTTGGCAAGTTGTTAGGTCCTAGGGTATGAAGAACTGAGAACTTTATTGCTTACATTAAACAGCTTACTGCTTCCAAGTGATGAAAAATAAATTCCTTGTTCTACTCCCAAGCAGAAACCGATGCAAGCAGAACATACATTTGAAGTGATTTTCTTGGAATGGAGTCTGTGGGCAGGGCAAACAGAGAACTGGCAGAGGTGAGCCCAGACTCAAAAGAAGGGGACCCCCTCATGCTCCTTCTGCTTCTTTCATGGCTTACTGCATTGAGTCTAGAATGGGGCTCCAAATAGGGGGCTGAGTCCTGGGTGAAGATTCTTCAAGAATTTTAGCTTAGCCCTAACTGTAGAGGAGGTTCTATCCCTCATGACCCTGCCCAGCTACTTAAGACTATGTCTGGGAGCGGCTAGGTGGCGCAGTGAATAGAGCACTGGCCCTGGAATCAGGAGTACCTGAGTTCAAATCCGGCCTCAGACACTTAACACACACACACACACACACACACACACACACACACACACACACA
>JAQQSW010011269.1:0-12799 GCA_028646575.1 Pseudocheirus occidentalis
CTCTCTCTCTCTCTCTCTCTCTCTCTCTCTCTCTCTCTCTCTCATCATTCTTTTAATTTCATCCTTTAGTGCTCTTAGAGTGACTTTGCTTAGTGTAGTCTCACCAACTTTTCTTTAAAGTTGCATTTGCCTTCATTGTTTCTCATAATTGTTGGTATTGATAGTCCTGATAGTCTTTAACTATCCTCCATCATAAGACTGTAGCAATGAGTTTATATTCTAAACCAGTCTTACCCATGGTTGACATCTCTTAGCATCTCAAGGAAATTAAGCGTGTGCGTGTGCCAGATAAAGCAAATACTAGTACTTATAACTGCTACTAATATAGTGCTTTAAGGTTTTTAAAGAGCTTTACAACTAATTTTTTTCATTAAAAGGTAGGTGTTATTGTTCAGTGAGGAAACTGGGAAAGAAAAAAGACTTAGTGACATGTCCAGAGTCACACAACTGTGAAGTGCTGGAGGCTGATTTTGAACTCATGACTTCCAGATTCCACACCCATAGCTCTACCTACTTTGACTCCTAACTGCCTGTACTAAGGCATTTTCTTCTCCTTCTTTTGGTAATTGATTTATATTGATTAAATTTCTTCAGGAAACAGTGATAAACAACATTTTTGTTCCTCTGTCCACCTATTTCCAAAATTTTAGCATCAAAATTTGTTTAGGTCAGTTTGAAGTTGCCTCAATTGAATATTTCTTCATCTTAATTTTTCCCTAAAATTTTGTTTTAATTTTGGTTGTTGTTCTAAGAAAGCAGTAATTTGACCAATTATATACAACAGATTCAGGAATGACTTCCACACTAGGAATGAATAATTTATCATTTGTTAAAAATATTACCAATTTCATTTTTTATTATGATAGTTAAGGATCAACTGTGGTATAGTGAAAAGACAGCTGGACTAGCAGCCAGGAAAATCTAGGCTCCAGTGCTACTTCTAACATATTGTGACTATGTGACTCTAGGAAAATCACTTAACTTTCCAGTGCTCTCAATAATTACCCAAGTTTATTAGTTGCAGAAAAGATGACACCCTGCATTGGTAGAGGGAGTTTTCTATGTTAATGAAATCAAAAGCCCAATCCTCATCCTCCTTGTATTCCTCAATGCTTTTCATGTCCTGTATATCTGGCATTTTTTTGAAGCTAATATTTATGACATACAGACATGATACATACATACATACACATGTATGTATATGACTATCATGTTATTAGGACAAAAGGTCTTAGAATGAACACCATTCTAATATTGTTACACTATTTGATAAACCAACTAGATAATGGTCTATAATACTGGAAGCTATTTATAGGCAGAATTAATACCCATATGGTGTGATTTCTGGGTTACTGGAAAACTTGCCTGTGCCCAAATATGTCTCATTTTCTATGCTATAATTAATTCTCTCCCTTTAGCCAACCCTTTGGGTTAATCCAATAAAGATCTGCTAAAATATTATATACAAAGGGTATCACATTAAACCACCATCAACCATTAGGACATAAAGATCAATTAGATTATTATATTATCCAGTCAATCAGCTAACAAGGTCCTGAGAGAATAAGCACAGGAAAGTTTTTTTTCAGGGGCATTTGGGGTTAAGTGACTTGCCCAAGGTCACATGGCTAGTAAGTCTTAGGTGTCTGAGGCCAGATTTGAACTCAGGTCATCCTGACACCAGGGTCGATGTATTCACTGCACCACCTAGCTGCCCCTAGGACAGGTAAGTTTTGATGGGTAGTGGTTTGAGTACAAAACGAGGAAAATTCAAGAAATGATTCAAGGAGAAGTAGGCACCAAAAAAAGAGAGGAACAAAGTGCTTTTCTAGATAAAGGAGGGTTCCAGAAACAATCTTATCTACAGCATAATGTTGCCTATAGTAATCTTTGACTGACTAGTTGGCAAGTTGACTAATCAAGCAACAATTCTAGAAGCCTGGTATTTCATTAGCTCAGGCTGGATCTAGTTTATTGTAGATCTATAGATAAACCAGTGAAAATATTATATTGCATAGGAGACCTAATGCCCCATTTTGAATTCTATGCATCTTGACTTCCAGATTGGGGATCAGCAACAGACCTGATTTTGAGACTTGGGCATATACTAAATGAATGTATAGATACCAAAACCCAGAGTATTAAAATATATGTGCAGATAGCTGATTAACCCAGAAAGGGAGTGAATACATTGCCTATTTGTATATGGTATCACAACATCAGCACCACTTAGCACACCACAAGCTATCTGATTCAAGAGGAAGTTTTTTCCCAAGAGTCATAGTGCAATTAACTCTAGGTTTATTCCATTCTAAATTCTAGTGCAAGAAGGATATGGACTTTTTTGCCTTGATATCAGGAGAGAGATAGAGAGACAGAGGCAGAGGGAAACAGACAGATAGAGACCAACAGACAGACAGACATTCTCAACTAAAAGAGGCTCTGCTTTTGAAAGGGGACTGTATCCAGGGATCAAATGGAATGAATACTCTATATTACAAAGGAGTCATGTTTCTGTTTTTATAACCATTCTGTCTAATTTAAAAACCGCTTGCTAAGATAATGCTACTTAGATAAAGATTTTTAGTTGATAGTATGCTGGAAAGGAAAGGAAGGAGTGTCTAGTAGGTGGGAGCACAAGCTGAGAGACTGATTGACATGCATATCTCTAAAAAACATTAGTACTTAGGAAACATTCCATAAGGGAAAGAATCAGTGGGTGATTAACATCCAGCATATACCTGGGTACTTCTGATACTTTTAGAGGCCTGGGCAGACGATTGTATAGTCTCATAGCATCAACTAATTTTTACTTTAAACATTACTTTGCTATACTGTTCTAATTAAATGCTTTGCTATTTGATTTATGGTTCCTGTCTAGTATATTGGTAGAGAATGCAATGGATGAGAGCATGACTCTTATTTAAAAACTATAGTTACCAAGGCAGCTACATGGTTTGGTGGATAGAGCACTAGGCCTGGAGTCAGGAAAACCTGAGTTCTTAGTCAGTTTCAGATACTCACTAGTTGTGTGACTCTGGGCAAGTCACTTAACCTCTGTTTTCCTACTCTACCAGAGAAGAAAAAGGTAAGCCACTCTAGTATCTTTACCAAGAAAACCCCACATAGGGTCATGACGAGTTGGACATGACTGAATGACTGAAGAACAACAACAACAACAAATGATCAGAAATATCTCCACATCTGTTGTGGAGTAGAAAGAAATTTCATCATTGAATAGGACCCTTGTGGCACCAGAAACATGTTTTCCATAGCCTGGAATGATAATATTTATAGTAAAACACCCAGAGTTACCTGAAGTCCACACAAGATAAGACAAATGAGTACATTCATTAAAGTCCTGTTTGCACTTCATTGCTTACATTGATTAAGGCCATAAATGATCAAAGGTAATTGAAAATATTTGAATTTTAATATACCTCAAATTTTATAGTAAGGATCTAGACTCAGCTAACATTTTTACAAGCTAATATCTGAAATCAACACAACCAGCAAATGCAATATAAGATCACATTTAAGTCAACAAATAATGAATTGATGAATGCTTATTCATGATTCTGCTAATCATTCTTTCATGCTTAGGACATTAGCAGCATTCAAATTGTGAAATACATAAGGTTATTTGGGGATTAATATGATCTTGTTTGCAAAGTATTTTTTTAAGAAATCTTTTTTTTGAGGGAAGGAGCTATGAAAAGACCAACTACCACTTGTAGTAATTTAAGAGGATTTTAAAAATTAACTCAGGCTTATTAATATTGCATTACATTTATTTTGAGCATAGCTATTTTTCTAAGTGAAGCTCAGGCGGCAGCAGGATGGGTCATGTTGGAGACAACCAAGATCAGGAGTCTAGGTAAATGACTAGAGGTGGACAGAGCTGCTATGGGTGGGATGGGTGGTTGATGTTAAGAATAAATGTATGGTCAGGGGACTGTTCACCTAGGTATATGCTCATTTGAATCTAGGAAAAGAAGTGACGATAGGGGGATCAATGCAAAAGGAAAAAACATTAGGTCCCAGGTTCAGCAAATGGGTAGAATCACATCTGATCAATAGGGAAATTATGGTAGCCAGGCTAGGTAATTGGGGGAAATTGAAACATCATCTGAATTAGCATCAGTCAGCTCTAACAGTATGTGTCAGACACTCAGAAATTGGGTATCTGGGCAAGCTGAGTAATGGACAATACCCAGTAATTGGGATGAAAGGACAGGATACTAAAAACTGGGTTACTGAAGTCAGAGTAATACCAGAGGAAAACAAACTCAGTGCTGGTCCAGATATCAACTGAGGTAGGATTCCTTTGATCATTTCTCTACTTTCTCTCTCCCTACCATTAGGGTTGATATTGGTTTCAGTATCTGGAATGTGTTTGAGTCTACAGATAGTGTTATATCTTGCTAGGGCTAGAGGGTTGGACTATGAAATAAGAAATGGTTAAAATTACATTAATTTTTTGTTCAATTATTTACAAAAGAATGTATTCTACTTCACTTAGGTTATGGCAGTATGACATATGGAAAGAGCCCTGAACTTGGAGTTCAGTTCTAATCCTGACTCTACTGCATATATATGACTTTGAAAAGTCATTTAATCATTTTGGACAACAGTTTTCTCATAGACAAAATGGGGACATTGATGACCTCCCAACTATCCCACAAAGTTGTTGCCTTGCACAAATGAGATAATCTATGTGGCATACTTTGTAAAGTGCTGTGCAAATATCAGATATTACTATTTAAGTTTTAATGTTATGAGTTGGTCTTTTTGGAACACTTTGGCCAGTTTCCTTATTTTCCCATCTTATGTCTAATTAAGTAAAACATAAAATATTGACTTACTTTTTAATTTTTCCTTCCCACTTTCCTATTTCTGTAGATGGTATTGCTATATTCCCAGTCAGGTAAGTTCAAAACCATGGAGTCATCATTGACTCTTCCCTCTCACTTAACATCTTTCTACCAATCTAATAAATTATCATGTCTTGTTAATTCTAACTTTAATATTTCTCAATCTATTCTATATTCTACATTCATACTTACATTTTCTCTGTTTAAGTCCTCATCACCTTTTGCCTCAGTTATTGGTGCTTCTAATATCTTGCTACCTCCAGTTGTTCCACTTTCTCATTCATCTTTCAATCAGCTCCCATGAAGTCTCTTCACAGTACATGTCATTTCCCTACCCTGAAATTTCCAATGACTCCCTATTGTCAATAGAATGAAATGTAAATTTCTAAACATTTAAAATTCTTCACAATTTGTCTTCCGTCTTCATTTCCAGTCTTATTTCACATTATTCTCCATCATATCTTCTGTCTTCCAACCATATTAGATTTGAAGCTGTTTCCTGATTTTGGGCTGTATTCTTCCACATCTATGCATTCTTATGGATCATTTGCTATGCCTGAGAGTCAATTACTCCTCATCACCACTTGTTGAATCCTTTTCTTCCTTCAAGGCTTTGATCAAAGACCTCCTCTTCAATGAAGTCTTCCTAGATCCTCCAACAGAAAGAGTCCTTTTCCTACTCAAGTTTTCCAAGAATATTCTGTACAGATCTCTCTTTCACCCAGTCACATTTTATACCTTGTACTATGTACCATATTTGTACATATTACTATCTCCCACCTCCAATATATTTGTAAGCAGCTTGGCTTTTTTCACTTTCATATCTTTAGTACATAGCACAGTGCTTTGTACATAATGGATTCTTAATAAATATTTGTGGAATTAAATTGAATTTCACCAGGTAAAGAAAATGGATAGGGAGATTGCTACTCAGGAGCTGGTGCTGACCAACAAGAAGGAAGGGACTATTTGATGAAATGGAAGTAATAATAACCTTGGGATAAAGTATCTCTATCATCTTAGAATTTGTGATGGAAAAGGCTGATGATTTTGAGACCTTCAGATTAAAGCTGATAATAATTCCGTGGCCTGAGATACCAAACAAAAATGATGAGAAGTTGACAAGAATGAAATTCTGGCCATGCAGTCCTGAATAATGGCAGGAGAAAAGGAGAAAGACATTTAAAGGGAATAAAGGTATTGTCTGAAACTGGGACTCAAGAGGCATAGTTGAGTTAAGAGAACAAGAGCAGGTTGAGGGCACACGAAAGGGGTTGAGGGGGAAGGTCTACGTTATAAAGCAGCAGCATGAATATGAACAAAATAATCTTTTCTGAAATTCCTGCATTTCTGATATTTCATTTTCATCAGATTCTCTATGCTTTGAAATTCAACTGGCAGCTGATCCTACCTTCTTTCTTTTCTTATAACCTTGGATGTAGATGTCTGACAGGCTTTCTGGTAGGATTAATTTGACTTTTGGGTTACACTTTGTCTCTTTTTCTTTTTCTTTCCTTATCTTTTCTTGACCCAGGCAAGGATTATCTTCTCCCTTCTGTCCCACAATTCGTGAACCTTCTTAGGCAGTTCTCTGATTACTTGCACGTGTCAATTCTGCATGTGATAGATGTTGCCACACATGGAGTTGTCCAACAAACTCAGACTTTAAAGTGAAGTGTACAAAATATGGAAGGAGGATTGGTTACAGAAGAGTGGTACAGATCTGTAAGAAAAGTGTTAGGAGATCTGGAATAAGCTAAAACTTGAAAACTGTTCTAAGTACATCAAAATGTGATATTTTCCTGTCAAATCTAGCTCAATGTAGTCTATATCAGTTTAATACATTTCACTTGGTACAAACTGGTCCAGTCCAATCAGATTCATTTCAATTCAGTCCAATTGGCCATTGCCACTCATGAATATATTCCATACACTCTGGCCCTCTAATTAGAAAGCTAGAGGGCAGAGTAAAAAAGTCCTTCTGAAGCATCCATTCAAAGAGCGCTCCCAGGATAGCTATTTCTTCATGTCCCACCAGGACCATTCCTTTTATTCCACTCCATCATGTTCCTCAGAAAACTTGTCATTAGGAAACTCATCATTCTTCCATATTACAGTAATTTTGGAACCCATATATCAAAAGCACCCTCAGTATACTCTGGTTCTCTTATTGGAGTGCTGAAATATTGGAGTGAAGTGCGAAGTTTCTTTCCTAAGCTGGCATTTCTTTCCAGGTAAGCCATCTATTTATACATATTGCATGCATGTCCACTTGGTAGATGTACAATAGATAGAGTGCTGGGCCTGAAATCAGTCAAATCTAACTTCGATACTTGCTAGTTGTGTGACCTTGGGCAAGCCAATTAACTTTGGTCTGCTGTGGTTTCATCAACTGTAAAATGAAGATAATAATAATATCTGTCTTACAAGATTGTCATAAGTCTCAAAAGAGAGAATGACTCCAGAGTGTAAGTACAGAAATGCCTGACAATTTGACGATGATGGAAAAAGCACCAGCAATGAAGGAAATGAGGAAAGTCTTCCTTTGGGAGATGATCAATGAGCTACACCTCAAATAAAGGGATTAGAAGAGGTAAAGGTGAGAAGGGAGTGGATTCCAGACATGGCAGACAGCAGGGAAAAACCTTGGTGGAGAGGCGCTGCAAATTGAGTGTGGGACAATTGTAAATAGGATAGTTTGCCTTTAACAAAGTGTATGTAAAGGAGAATAATGAATGGAATAAATGATTGAATGAAAAAGCATTTCATATATGCTCATTCTGTACTAGGTGGTGGGGAATAAAAACAAAACAAAATAAAACAGAAAAAAGGAAATAAAGTCCTTCCCCTCAAGGAGATTATACTCTAACAGGAGAGAGCAGCATAAATAGAAGAATGATAGGAGTATGCTGGGGTATTGTTTACGAAGTTATTGGAATGGTGAAAGCAGCCATAAGTAAACTGGCACATTCATCAGAGCAACTATGACAGTTTGGGTTTGAGTATGTTTAGTTTCAGAATTAGAAATGGAGGGAGATAAAAGGGATTAGAAATAGTCAAGGGGAAAATTTGAGGGTATGAGCTTGAATGCCAGGTGACAGGTGAAAAAAATGACCAGAGAGTAAGCTGAAGCATTCTTGGAGTCTGGTTCCTTGTTTTAAGCCATCAGAGACAGCCACCAATCAGGACAGGTGAGTTGTAAGGCAGAGTTCAGATGTAACATGGTCAAGTTTTTCAAGGTATACATGGTGTCTGAATCTCTCCAAAGAAGTGAGGCAAGGGCTGAACCTGCTTATATGCAGTGGGCCATATTTTAATTCTTTTTTTTGACAGGGTTATGAGAATGGTAGATAAGAATAATGTTCTAGACATGTTAGGTTTGAATTTTAGCAAGGCATTTGACAAAAGTATCTCATGATAACTTTGAGAACAAGATAGAAGAATATGGGCTAGATGACAGCATAATTACATGGATTCTAACTGGTTGGATGACTGGAGGCTGAGTGTCATTCACTTCTCTGGCCCAGTTTCCCTCATCACTTAAATGAACAGGTTGACTAGGTCAGTGTTTCCTTGAACTACACTGCAGATAATTAAAATAGCTTGATCATCGAGGGTGAGAATCACCCAGTTCTCATAGTAAGCAACTTTTTTGATCCTGAAAGGGATGTCATATAGAACTTAGAAAGGAGGTTTGTTCTGGGGATGGAAGAAACAGGATGAAGGAAAAAGGAGAAGGAAAAGAGACTGTGATTTTTAACAGTTTATAGCTTTCAATGTGAAAAGTTGTATCTTTGGTAGTAAAATTTTTACTGACTGGTAAATTAAAATGAACAGTAAGGAAACTATTAATTGTGTGATTTACTGAGATCTCTTTCAGTTGTGACATTCTATGATTGACAACTAAGGTCTCTTCAAGCTTTAAAATCCTGATTTTCTGAATTTTCTGTGATTCTACTTTATTAATATGAATTTTTTCTTAAACACAAACTTGATTTTAACCCATTCCCATTATTGTTGTATACCAAAAAAATCTTCAACTACTGTACTCATAGTAGAGGAGCTCATTCTATATGTTGATATACCCTCATTCACCCTGGCTTCCCAACTTCTCAACTCCTTTGACTTATATCTTCACTTAACCATCTATGGAGATGCTCATACCTTAGACTTTATCATCATGTGAATAATTGTTACCTCTATAATAATGAATTGTGAATGCAATGCAGAAGGGGAGGGAGTGATTTAGATAAAGAGCAACAGTGCCACACAGGGATTGTAGTTAAGAAAACTTTATAGCTACTCACAAGGGGAGGGGGAAAACAATGCCAATAGGGAACAAACAGTCTGTGTTCAGTCTTCATTGCCCTTAGTCCATGGCTTGCACATGCTGAGGTGGCTTCAGATATACATGTGGAATTTTAAACAAAGAACCCACATAGCACTAATAGGTGACTGCTCCATCATAAGGGAGTTAAATTGTCTGGACTGTTGAAATGAGAGTATTTTTTGTAATGATTAATAAAGAATGAGTAATCAGGGTCAGGAACCCAGAAAACTTAACTAATTGTGCCATGCAAGCAAATTCTAGGGGGCACAGTATGAATGCCTGGTCTCTTGGTTTCTGAGCCTTAGTATGCACGCATACTGGGGGTGGAGGGTTAGATGTTAGGGGCTGTACTGGTCAAGCTAGTTTCCACTAGGTCATAGTGAAATTCCCCCTTTCTAATTATATTCTTTTCTTCCACTTGTTTCACTTCTAAGCTTGTTCTTTGTTTTCACTGATGCCTTCAGTTCCTTTAACCCTCTCTGGTTTTCCCCACTCTGTCCTCACAGTGTTGACTATATATTATCCTCTAAGATTTAATCTTTTGTTCACTCGTCTTAACACCATATAGGTCTTGCTGTTCCTCAGTCCTGGATCATCTGCCCCATTGTTCTTCTTCAATTCTCCTTCCAAGCTGCTTGATGGAGCTGAAGGAAGTTTCATGTTGAATAAGAATGAACATTATATTGACACTTACTGGCTGTGTGACCTTGGTCAAGTCACTTAGCCCCAACTGCCCTGCCCTCCTGCCTCCAAAAAGCAAAAAAAAGAAAAAGAACATTATAAGGCAATGGAGGGGTGCATGGTGGGTGTAAGTTGTGTTATATAACCAAAAAGAAATTTGAATAACAGAAATATAAGAACTTGGTACAACATGGGCAAATTATGTGGCAAAAGCAAGGGATGGCAGGTGGGCATACTGAGTGTGTTCTCTTCACAATTTCAGGAGAAAGCAAGGAAAGCCTCCAATACATTTGGTGGACTCCTGTGTAAGGACAAGGATAAAAGCTGCATAGAAAACCTATGCCATAGGTTATGAGAAGGCATAGATGGATAGTGATTCTCCTTGTTGAAGGGAACACCCAAATCAATGAGATCACAGGTGATCCATTTGAGTATTTAAGTATGTCAGAAGTCCTGGATCTTGCATTTTTATCACATACAGTCCTACACTTACTTCCTGTCCAACAAACAAACAAATGTTTAAGTATAGAAAAGGAGAAATGTATATAGACAGTGGTTCATGTAAAAAACACTAGGAGTTTTTAATGGACTGCAAATTCAGTGTGTGTCAATAGTGTGCCTACACAAAGCAAATGTGGACTTTGGCTACAGTAATAGAAATATAGTGCTAAAAACAAGTGGAACTATAGCCCAATTCAATTCTTTACTGGTGAGATTTAAGGTATTTTATCCACGTATTAAATGAAAAAGAACATCTGTAACAGGAAGATGAGGAATGTATTGAATGATTAAAAGCCATGCCACATGAAGATTGGTTGGAGGGAATGGATGTTTTAGCCTGGAGAATAAAAGACAGAGACCATCAAGGTATTTGAAGGGCTGTTATATAGGAGGATTACACTTATTTCACAAGATTTCAAAGCAGCATACATGGATTCAGCTGGTGGAAATTATATGAGGTTAGGTTCTGGCTCAGTGTAAGGAAGAACTTCCTATGAATTGGAGTTTTATCCAAAATAGGACATACTGCTATGAGAACCCATTATTGGAGTACTTCAAATAGAGATCATATAACCACATCTGGGGATGATGCTTTCTCATGAAATTATTCCACTGGACAGAAGTTCGAGATAGGTCAAGTCTAGCTTTCATTTCTACTTTTAGATTCTGTGACTGCATAACTATCTAGAAGTCCTCAGTGAAAAAGAATGAAGTGAACCCTCATTTTGCTTGGATAATTTAGATACACATTTTTCTTTTGCAGGGGGGCAGTAAGGTACTATGTGACTATTTACTCTGGATAATTTTAATCAGTAATTATTTTTATACTCAGTATATTCAGCTTTGTCTTATATTTAAGCATGAAAGTTTTTGCATTTCTGCTTTTCTGAGCCACAAATGAAAGTATGTTGATGGTTCTTTTTAGTGGTGCTAGTTCCAAAATCTACAAATGTCCAATAAGTACTAGGGAATATCTTTTGAAGTAAATGGTTATCTAGGAAGGGTAGGAAAAATTCCATAAATGGCTTCCATGACAACTGCCCCTGAAATAAAAAAAAAATTCTGATTTAATTTTTTTTCTTGAATTGATCCATTATAAACAAGTGAACTTATGGACAATGTAGTGATTTATTCATGAGGTTTTAGAAGACTCTATGATTTGATAGGTTTCTAGAATTCTTAGAGAACATCTCTGCCCTATGCACCGACAATGTTATGCTGCTCTACTGGACAATCAAGTCATGACTTACAAAGCATTTCAGATAGCATTTAAGAGAGTTCCGCATCAGAAGGTAATGTCTAAGGTGCAGAATTGTGGAATAGAACAGGAGTTGACAGTTTGGACTGAAAACTGGTTAATGGCATAAGTAAAGGGTAGCAAAAAATAGAAAAAAAAAATTTAGCTGGGCAAAGAACACAAATGAGAGACCTTGGGGAGGAGGATTGAACTGTGATTTGTTATTTACAGAAAGGACTCATCTACCAGTGTAGTATGTAAATCAAATTTCTAAATCTTTTAAGCTCACAGTGCTATTGAATGAGGAGAAAGTCTTGATCATTTAAAGTAAGTTTAGTTTGCTGATTTAAAGTAGGTTGACTTGAAAAATAGTACTCTTGTTATAGGATGTTAGGTTACAGATGGCTAAATGGGAAAATAGTAAAGAAAGCTAATCTATAAAAACTGGGTGATGTTATAAAAATCTGATAGCTTTCAATACTGAGAGTGTTTATGCACATACGTAAATAAAACGGTAGTTTTTATTTACTGTATCTTACTCTGTGCTAAAATCACACATTGTGAATCAACATCATCGTTATTATGCCAATTATATCAAAACTAATTTTGTGCAGTGGATTAGAAGTTAGAAGAATGTCAATGAAGCAGTATCTGGAATTCAGGTGATTAACAGGACTTTAAAACTGACAGAAAACAGCATCCACTGCCAACAAGGTCAGTTGAGGGGTAAGAAGCAGTAAAGAGAAGAGGATGTTTGGTGAGAGGGACAGGAAGGCCCATCTTATGTCAAATTCTTTCACCTATGTATTCAGAATAGTGAGAACTGAATGAAGAGTCCTAAAATTTCATTTCAGCATTCTGGGAACAGGAAAGCCGGGTGTAAAAAGGGAGAAAGTGTAGTGTATTAATTAACAAGGACAAAGGGGTGGGTTGTGTTATTCAGCAAAACCGATATTAGAATGATGGAAGTAAAAGGTAAATGGTAAGGTATGAGATTGGGATAACAAATTGAAACATTTGGGTCAGTTATAAAGAAGTGGGTATTGTACTCATGTTCTTGAAATTGAGAGAACTGAAAGAGAAAATGAAATTTAAAAAAATTTATTCGTTTTCTTGTTTATATCATTCATTTTCATTACATTTTTGAATTACAAATTTTCTCCCTGTCTTGCCCCC
>JAQQSW010011270.1:0-12799 GCA_028646575.1 Pseudocheirus occidentalis
CATGGTTCAGGGGAGTGTCTCAGCTAATAGCATTCTTCCAAGTCACAGGGAAATTCACACCTTCTCACCAATGGACAGAGTTCTATACTTAACACTAGGTTACTAGGATCTACTTAACATCTGATCAAACAAATTAATTACCATTACAAGATTACATAGAACTTAACAACTGCTACATTAAAAGATTGGAGGGACTGGAATTTGATATTTCATAAAGCAAAAGAGCTAGAACTGCAACCAAGGATCAACTACCCAGCAAGACTGAGCAAAATCTTTCAGGCAAAGAGATGGTCATTTAATGAAATAAAGAACTTCCAGACTTTCCTGATGAAAAAGCAAGAGCTCAATGGAAAATTCAATCTCCACTTAAAAGACCCAAGAAAGACATAAAAAAATAAACAAGGAAAACACACACACACATAAACATACACACACAGATGTTCATGCATGCACATAACTTGGGAGTCAATAAGAGCAAACTGCTTACATCCCTATATGAGAAGTGGGTACCTGTCAATATTGAAATTTGTATAAATATTGCAACATTTAAAAGGGATATACATAGATAGAGGATGTGGGTATGAGTGAACAAATCTAAAGATTTTTTAAAAACCCTATTAAGGGAAAGAAAAGGATTGTAATGGGAGAAAAGGAAAGGTTGAGGCAGAAAATGGTAAATTATGCCACAGGAAGAGGCATAAAACATACTGAAGTGGAAGGGAAGAGAGGAAGGAGAAGAGCATCATATGATCGTTACTCTCATTGGTTCTGATTTAAAGAGGGATCAGTATAAACAGTTAAGTTTAGACTAACATGAAAAGACACAAAAACTCATAACAATATAGGGAAAAGAGGGAGGGAGAGGAGCATTGTATGAAATTTACTAGCATTGGTTTGGGTTCAAGGAGGGAAAAATATATTCTGTTAAGGATAAAAATCTATTGTGCCTTACATGCAGTAGGAGGTATAAGAGGGAGGAAGGTGGTTAGAAGGGAGGGGAAGAGTAGTAAGGGGAAAGGGTAGGTAAAGAGTAGGGGAATACAGGGAGGAAATATTCCCTGTATTCCCCCCCACTCCCTCAATACTGAGGGAGGTGGTGGTCAAAAGGAAAACCCTTAATGAGGGGAAAGGAAAAGAACACAAAGAAATAAACAGGGGAGGGAACAAGATGGAGGGGAAGTCACAGATGGTAATCATAACTGTGAATGTGAGTGGGATGAACTCTCCCATAAAACAGGCAGATAACAGAATGGATTAAAAACAACAATCCTACAATATGCTGTCTACAATAAACACATTTGAAACAAGGGGATACATATAGGGTAAAGGCAAAAGGAAGGAGTAGAATATATTATGCTTCAGCTAAAGAAAAAGAAGCAGGGGTAGCAATCCTTATCTCAGATAAAGCAAAAGCTAAAACAGATCTAATAAAAGAAATAAATAAGGAAACTACATCCTGCTAAAAGGCACTATCAAGAATGAAGCATCATAATTACTTAACATATATGCACCAAGTGGTATAGCACCCAGATTCCTAGAGGAAAAGTCAAGGGAGTTAGAGGAAGAAATAGATAGCAAAGCAATACTAGTGGGGGACCTCAATCTCCCCCTCTTTGAACTTGATAAATCTAACCTCAAAATAAACAAGAAAGTAGTTAACTACTGAACTAATAAATAAAACTCAAAGTTGGTTTTATGAAAAAACCAATAATATTGATAGACCCTTAGTCAATATGATAAAAAAAAGAGAGAGAAAGAAGAAAACCAAATTTCAAGTATCAAAAATGAAAAGAGTAAACACCTCTAAAGAGGAGGAAATTAAAACAATAATTAGGAATTATTTTGCCCAATTTTATGCATGTAAATTTGACAATCTTAGTAAAATGGATGAGTATTTAAAAATATAAGTTGCTCAGATAAACTGAAGAGAAGTAAATTACTTAAATAACCCCATCTCAGAAAAAGAAATTGAACAAGCTATCAGAGAACTCTCTAGGAAAAAAATCTCCAGGGCCAGATGGATTTGCTAGTGAATTTTATGAAATATTTAAAGATCAGTTGATCCCAATACACTACAAACTATTTAGGAAAATTGGTGAGGAAGGAGTAATACCAAATTCTCTTTATGACACAAATATGATACTGATACCTAAATTGGGGAGAGACAAAAAGGAGAAAGAAAATTATAGATCAATCTTCCTCATGAATATAGATGCAAAAATTTTAAATAAAATAATGACAAAAAGACTATGGCAACTTATCACAAGAATAATATATTTTGAATGGGTAGGATTTATTCCAGGAATGCAAGGATGGTCCAATATCAGGTAAACCATCAGTATCATTGATCATATCAACAATAAAACTAGCAGAAACCATATGGTTATCTCAATAGATGCAGAAAAAGTTTTTGACAAAATACAACATCCATTTCTATTAAAAACACTAGAAAGTATAGGAATAAATGGAGTTTTCCTTAGTATAATAGGTAGCATCTAGTTAAAGCCATCAGCAAGTATTATATGCAATGCGAATAGAATAGAAGCATTTCCAATAAGATCAAGGTGAAACAAGGATGTCCACTATCACCCCTCTTATTCAGTCTGGTACTAGAAATGTTGGCAGTAGCAATTAGAGAATGAAAAAATCAAAGGAATCAAATTAGGCAAAGAAGAGACTAAGCTATCATTCTTTGCAGATGATATGATGATATACATGGAGAGTCCTAGAGAATCAAATGAAAAACTTCTTGAAGCAATAAATAAATTTAGCAAAGTTACAGGATATAAAATAAACCTGCACAAATCCTTGGCATTCCTATACATTTCCAATGAAGTCCAACAGCAAGAGATAGTGAGAGAAACCCCATTTAAAGTTATTGTAGACATTATAAAATATTTGGGAATCTACCTGCCAAAACAAACCCATTACCTATATGAACACAACTACAAAACACTTTTCACACAAATAAAATCAGATCTAACTAATTTGAAAGACATCGATTGCTCATGGCTGGGTTGAGCTAATGTAATAAAAATGACAATTTTACATAAATTAAATAACATATTTAGTGCCATACCAATCAATCTACCAAAAAATTACTTTATAGAACTAGGAAAAATAGTGAAAAAAATCATTTGAAAGAACAAAAGATCCAGAATATCAAGGTAATTAATGAAAAGAAATGCAAGGGAAGGTGGCCTGGCCATACCAGATTTAAATCTGTATTACAAAGCAGCAGTCATCAAAACTACTTGCTACTGGCTGAGGAATAGAGTAGTGGATCAATGGAATAGATTGGGCACAAAAGACTCAGTAGTCAACAATCGTAGTAATATACTGTTTGATAAGCCCAAAGACCCCAACTTTTGGGATAAGAAGTCACTATTTGACAAAAATTGCTGGGAAAATTGGAACATAGTATGGCAGAAACTGGGCATAGACCATCATCTAATGCTGTACAACAAAGTCAAGTCTAAATGGGTACACGATATAGGTATATAAAGGCTGAAACTGTAAGTAATCTGGGGTAGCAAGGAATAGTTTACCTGTCATATTTATGGAGTAGGGAAGACTTTATGACCAAAGAAGAGTTAGAGAGTATTATAAAGTGCTTCGCTGAGGTGCTTGGGCTATAAGGCCTGATTGTGGCCCTCATTCTCTTTACAAAGTAGACCCTCTTTTCCCTTTCTTCCCAGTGCCCCCCTTTCCTTCCCTCCACTCACCCCTTAAGCCACAGAGTATGATGTAAAGACCCATCTTGAACCACCCCATCCCTCTCAATTCACTCCAGAACAAATGGCCTGACACCTGCTGCAGTTGTCCAGTTGGTAGTTGGTCTTGTAAATGTGCAATGTCTTAGTGACTCTTCTATCTGTGTCGCACCACACCAGATGGGATGGTGCCTGAACTGGGCCCAGCTGGGCCTGAGGCCTCCTGGGATCAGCCAGGCAGCTGTGCAATCTCCCTACCCATTTGCCATTAGTACTCTGTGTATAAAGATGAATTAGATTGTCATTTTTCTCTTCACTGGATGTTTATTTATAAAGATTTGACATGTTCATAATGTTTATGGAGCAAGAATTTTCATTTTCCCATGCTATATATTACTCTTCATTATAGGTAGATTATTGCACTATGGGGTTAAATGTCAAGTGCTGAGAATTCCTTGGATGTGATAATTTGAAATTCAAAATTGCTGTAGTGTCCTGATATTAGTAAAAATTGTATGATTTGGGAACATGTTTAACATGTGTTTCCAGTGGTGCTGTGTAGCATGTGGCCAGGGCTCACAGTGATCTTTCCAAATAAAATTCTGACTGGAAAAAAATCTATAAGAATACAAGTCATTTCCAAATTGATAAATGGTCAAAGGACACAAACAGGCAATTTTTAAAGGTAGAAATTAAAAATATCTATAAGCATATGAAAAAAATGCTCTAAATCACTACTGATCCGAGAAATGCAAATCAAAACAACTTTGAGGTACCTCATCTCACCAGTCAGGTTGACTAAGATGACAAAACAGGAAAATGACAAATGCTGGGGAGGATGTGAAAAAATTGGAACACTAATGAATTGTTGGTAGAGCTGTGAACTGATACAACCATTTTGGAGAGCAATCTGTAACTATGCCCAAAGGGCTGTAAATAATTTCATACCCTTTGACCCCAGTAATACCACTTCTGGGGTTATATCCCAAAGAGATCATAGAGGTGGGAGGAAGGCCCATATGTACAAAAATATTTATTGCAGCTCTCTTTGTGGTGACAAAAAACTGGAAATTAAGGGGATGCCCATCAATTGGGCAATGGCTAAACAAGTTGCAGTATATGAATGTCATAGAATACTACTGTGCTAAAAGAAATGAGGAGGAGATGGACTTCATATTTGCCTGGAGAGGCTTATACAAACTGATGCTAAGTGAGAAGAACAAAATCAGGCAAAATTTGTACACAATCACAGACACATCGTATGTATGATGACCAACTTTGATAAACTGGACTTTTCTCAGCAATGCACAGTTATAAGGAAACTCTACAAGTCTCAGGTTGAAAGGAATTGTTTACATTCAGAGAGAGATCTAGAAAGAACAGAGTTTAAATGGACACTGAAGCAATCTATATGCTATCATTCTTTTCCATGTTTGGTTTTGTTTCTTTATTCCCATTGTTCACTCCATTGGTTACAATCCTTCTATACAACCAGACTAATGTCCAGTGGAAAAGTATTTGCAGATCCTATACTTTCTTGCATGACGCCATGGGTGGGGGTGAAGAGGGAGGGGAGAAAATTTGAAACTCAAGGGATTGTGGAACTGAATCTTGTAAACTAAAAGTAAATAAACAAATCAATTAAAAAAAAGAAATACTAAGGCACAAGGTTTTACACAAACTCCTATCCAGTTGTTTGAAGGATAATTGGAAATAATAAAGATGTTGTCTGTTTAAAAAAAAGTCATTCAAGATCAGGTACCTACAACAAAAAAACCTGTAAAAAAAAGGTAGGATGTCAAACTGGAATAGGAAAGATTACTGTTAAAAAGATGATGTTTTCAAATCAGCAGGTTCTGGTGACTTGTATCCTCAGATTTTTTCCTTTTTTTTTTTAATAACTTGGCTGATATTTTTGTGCAGCTTTTAGCTATTATTTTTGACACGTCCTAGAGAGTAGTTAAGATTCCTAAGACTCAAAATGTGATGATAGAAATTATGTGCTAGTCTTACCAACTTTGTAACTGCAAAGGCAAATCCATTATTTAATGGAAATACTTAGGATTTCAAAGTTCTAGGGAAACCAATAGGAATTTTAAAAGATTCAATTACAATGAACAGATTGGATTTCCTACTTGTTCTGAGTGACTGGTAATGTTTGTAAGAACTAAGATAGAAGAATAAAATAGAAGAAACATGGATTTCCTTCATTAAAGTAAGGGAATATTCCAAGATTTCTCCACTCTCTCCTATCTCCCTCATGTAGACAGGTGGACATTCTAAAGTAGGCTTATTTTTAAATATCAGATTAGACTTCACAACCCACATAAGATTTTCTTGTGAAGTGATGGACCATATTACTCTTCATCATTTTAATTAATTTCAACAAATGTTCTCCTTATTCCATCCCTTAACATTGCACATGATTTCATAAAACCATATTGTTATTAGATAAGATAGATAAGGATAGATAAGATAGATATGGAGAGAATTCAAGAAAAATTTGCTAATTGTAAGTTTCCTAATTCAAGTATTTATTAAGAACCTGCAGTATTCATAGTGCCATACCTAGCAATGGGATTGAAAGACAATTTCCTTAAGGGGCTTATGTTCTATGTAGTATGAGATTCGAGGAATGCACAGATAAGTAAACACAGACAAATTGGGAGAAGTGGAAAGCACAAAAACATTCAAGGTATTCAGTAATGGCTTCTTAATGAGTTTTAAGTTAGTTTTAAGGGGAAAAAATAGAATTCTGACCACAGATCCCTGGGGTATTTATAGGATTACCTTTACCAAGGAGTTTTAATAGCAGTTGTTCACTGATGTGAAATGATTTTGGTAAAGTTTCACTCAAAGATCACGAGAAACTTTAATGTTCCTTTTGAATCAATCCTGCCTCTATGGTTCTGTGATTTTTGTCTAATCTTTAAAAAATATATATTATTCTGCTGCATTCAAATAATTCTTTACCTTAAAGTAAATTCTCATTTCAATTTTATATATGTATATTACATATACGAACACACACCAGTATACATGTGTATATATCTACATATACTCATGTATGTATACATACACATACGTGTATATAATATATATGTAAACAGATCAGACATTTAAAGCTCCAAAGGTTTAAGAATGTGTCATTGAAAAAACAACAACACCCTTCACCCCCCCCCCCCAAAGCATCTCTTCAGTTACTCACTGACTTAGTCTTCTCTATAAAATTTGACCATGGCACAAAATGGCAAACTGCTGACATGTCTCCCCTACGTAGAAGGTGGAGATAAATCATTATTTAACAGGAATAGAATAGCACTTTTTCATTTCTCTTTGACCTCATTATCCATGAAAAACTGGTAAAAAAAAATTTTTATCACCATTGGTCTGCTTTTGTTGCTTGAGACACATACTATGTCTTTTAAGATGTCTGCTAATGGAATTTGAGAAAAAGTAGTTCTGGAATACAGAGACAAATTTTCTTAAACATTAAAACAGAAATGTCAGGGGCATGGAATGGAAATTCCAAAATTTATCATGCTTTTAAAGCAGAGTTAATACTTGGCAAATTTTTACATGCTTGCCATTCTTTAGGTTTTATCTAAGAACATAGTATACCCTATGATTTTTGTTTTCATTTCCTCTCAATTTCTATGAATTTGGCATATGAATTTGCTAATTTTCTGCGTCACAAAATTTGGGAGTGCACGAATTCTTTTAGATAGAGACTCAGATGTTTTTTCTGCAGAATGAGATAAATACAGCACTATTGCTTGCTTGCTGAGGAAAACAATAATAGTTGTTTCTCTTTTTAATTAGTGGAACATATTCCTGAAGGTACAAATTATGTTTTTAGATGAATGTGTGTGTTTGAGTGTATGTGGTCGTAGTGGAGTCAGGGAGATAAAGTATGGTAATCTTTTGTTGTTTTTCTTCATTTGTTCAGTCATGTTTTACTTTTAAGCAAGGGCTATTGAATGGGGAATGTAAAGGGATGATGGTAGGAATATGATTGCTTTCTGCTACATGTCATCTTTGGAAGGATCTTGTGTTGATGTAGGTGAAAGAACACTAAATGGAGTATCCAGATGTGTATTCCCATCACCTGCATTACATTCTCACCCTTGCTAGCATTGTGCTCCACAGTTGCCACCCTGTGAGCTCAAATAGTGTTGTGTTGTTTACTTTCTTTTACTGAACTCTGATCAGTACTGTAATTACTTTGGGATATATGGTGCTCTCCCAGATCTTGTGGTCCTTTATCAAATGTAAATAACTGGCCATAGCACCTAGCAAGCAAGAATAAAGAGGCTTTCCAGTTTAGCTCCTCTTGTGGTCTGGCTCCACCCTGCTCCCATTATCAACAAAAACCTTCCTATAGTAGCTTTTCAGTGTTCTGTTCCTCTCCATACAATCTAGTGTCCTCAGGTCTGAATCCTTTCTGAGTCAGAAGACGTCCACTTTCCTTTCCTGCAAGCAAGTGAATTTATTTCAAAACCAAATAAATTAATCTTTAAAAGTTGATTTGTGGTTAATTTTCAGGAGACTTGGGCAGGCAGTAGTTTATGATGCTTGACCTAAGTGCCATAATTTATGAGTTATTGCTCTATATTTATTGTTATAGATTTAGGTCTAACTGCTTAACTAGGCTTTCTTTGAAGTCACTTTATTTTGTAATCTTATTCTAATGTGTGTGCCCAATCTCATTTCTGATTACATAACTTGTATCACCCATGATACTGATTCATTTTATAAAATGTGTATTAAGTGTATTCTGTGCTACTAAAACAGAGAAAAAGACATGAAAAGTCTTCCTTTTAAGTAGTTTATATTCTTCTAGGATCTTGGTTCTCAATCTTCCTTATGCAGTGATCCTTTAATAGTCATATGTGGGCGTGTCTGCATGTGGGCAGACCTGCCTAGAGACAGATAGAAGAGGTTCCCAAGACCATCATAAATATGTGTTTTATGATGGTATTAGACAACTCCTGTGACCCATGTGAAAGGGTCGTTCGACCCCAAAGGGGTTGCAACCCACAGATTGAGAATTGCTGTTCTAGGAGAATACAAAATATATATGAATAAGGAAATTCTAAGTACTTTTTGTGGGAAAAGGGCACATGGGGTGGGAAGACAAGGAAGAACTTGTGAAGATTTCATTGAAGAAGTAGCAACTGAATTAGGCCTTGTAGAGAGGTGAGAATTAGGATTCAGAAAGGTAGTACTGCATTCCAGCATCTCAGGCAGTTTGTTGGAATGGTAATGGGATGAAGTAAGAAATGCATGTCAAGTTCAGGAAACAAGGGTCTTGTTTGGCTATAACATAATAATGTCTTACTGTCTGATTGATCTGAATATCTGATCCCAGCTTGGTTGATGGGACCTTGACTCCTGTTCCTTCTTTGTTGATTGATTTTTTTTTTTGCTCTTGACCCTGGACTAGAACTCTTAACTAAGAAGTGTATCCCAGCAGGTAATAAGAAAGTTCAAGTGAAATTAATTAGTTACCAATACACCTTTCCAGGCCAATCCAATTCCATTCAGGTATCTATTAGAACCATCTGCTATATGCAGGTTCTGTGCTCACCACATCCTTAAATAGATCTGTGGTATTGATTTGGATATTCCCCTCTAGTATTGTTGATCACAACACACACGTGCCTGCTCAAACTGTTACCCTTGTCTATAATCTGCCATAAGTTGATATTGAGGGTCCACCCAATATTCTGGAGTTATTCCTCATTTTATCCTGATAGGTTATACACTGCAATACAATGATCTCTCTATTGTCCTATGATATTCATTTTCATTTATTTGGAAACAAACTGTCATGCTCTAAAACTCACAGACTAGTATATACTAGCACTGATGTGTGATGCTGGGAATACCAAAAAAAACAAACAAACACTGCTTTCCTTTAAGAAGCTTAATTTTTATGATGATCACAGAAATTCTTCTTTTCAACATTTTCATGCATTCACCAGTGAGGAGATTAATCAAATATATGGATAGCTTGCTAGCAATTTATGCTATTATATGAAGGGCATGGTTTTGTTTTGTTTTTTTGTCAGCCACATATATAAAAACAAGACAACAGTGAGTCTAGAAAGAAGGAAGGAAATGACTTTGAACCCAGGGTTTAGGATTTGTTGCTGTGACTTTCATAGCTCCCATTCATTTATGTGGACAAAAAGGATAAGAAATTTGAAAAATGAGTGACCCCAAATTTTAAGAGTCATTGACTATTTTGGGGCAGGCAATCTTGAAAACAAATCCCCACTACATGTCTTAGTGAATTAAACAGCCACAAGGAATTTTGAAACCTAAATCATAGAGAAATGCTTCTCATGATTGCCTGGAAACAAAAGATAAAAATAATTTTAATCCTGGGAGTAATGTTTATTTGGAGAGCCACTCATTGTATTTTTCAAAAGGGCTTTTCTTTGGAAATGCCCCATTTTGCCAATACGTTGGGAAATGGGTGACTGAAATGTTCTTTTTCCCTTACTCTTAAAACTGAGCATATAAGGATACCTGCCTTTTCTGAAAGATCTGAAGATCTGTGCTTTAAGCTAAAAGTTTAAAAGATCTGGGCTTTAATGACAGACTTCACTCAGCAAAACCTAGAATATGGAAGCAAATAGGAGAAACCAAACATGATGACCAAAAAATCTGTGCCTGTCAGTGACAAACAGAGACCAGGGCGACAGCAGAAAAAAAAGTTAAGCAACAGCACAGAAGACTAGAAGTCAGTAATGTCCATCAGAGACTACACACTCAATAAAAACTATGCATCCAGAAGAAACTACTTAGCCAGCAAAGACTAGAAAGCCAGTAGACGGTGTGTATGTCGGGCACACTTAACAGAGATTACTTAATGATCACAAGAGAGCAGCTGAGGATAGGTCTAGCAGGAGCAGCTTAATGGCCTCACCAGAAGATATCATCAGCCCTGAAATATCAGAGGTATGCAGTGGTTCTCTATATGTCTTTACATCATGTAAATCCTTTAAAACATTTGCTTTTGCCCCAACGTTTTCCCTTTATACACTTCTTGTCCATGCTCTCTACATGTCTTCACTTTTTGACCTCTGGTGTAGTGTGTACTTGTGAGGAACTTGTATGCTCCAGGTTTATTATGAGTGTTACTTTACTCATCTTACTTTTTGGTAAAAATACATGTATAGTCATAGACTCATGATCTATAGTTCTGAGTATCTGAAATTCCCACAGGTGACTTTTGACCATGGGTAACTTTGGCTATCCATTGTCTGAGTTGGGACATTGTGTAAGCTGGGATACACCTCTGGTACCTACTGGTATTATAAAACCGTTGCTGCTATTAAAGTATTATTTGTAATTATATACCTTTGTTTAAGATTCTATTTCTAAAAGTGGAGTCCTTGTTATAAATTTATAGAAAGCTTAATGTTATTATTATTATTTTGCTAAAATACAGGGAACCCAACCTGATATACAAAAATACAGTGGTGATAATCATTACAGAAATATCACCTCCTAAATGCATATCAGATATTAATGACTCTTGAGGCAAACCACTAATAGATGCCTCATTAGAAATTTTTCAAGTGTTGGCAGGAAAATATATCATAAAAGCCTACAAGGGGCACTTGTGTGTACAAAACTTGCCCAAGGCAATCCTCATTGCCATATAAAGCTGACCTCACCTATCAATGGAATAGCAGCCACCTATGTAGTTTGATCTAAAGACTATCTAAACATTCTCGTATCCATTAAGATCTTCTCTTTATTTCACACCCCTAATCTTAGTCAATGCCTACAGTTATTTCATGAGATGAGTCTGAGAGGTCCCCAACATTCCAGGTTGGTAGAGTGAAAAAACCTATTGGAGTCAGAGGATGTAGATTCAGATTCCAATGCTGCCACTTAAACCTGTGTGATTTTAGGCAATGAGGAGACTTTAAAGTAAGATGATGAGATTAGATATTAGTTAAGTTCCCCTCCAGCTCTAAATCTACAATCTTATGACTAGACTGAGGGAACAGTGTTCAACATATGAACATAATGAGCACTCTGATTCAAAACTATGGTCTTCAGTGAATTATATGGGGAAAGGGGGCAACTTTGTGTTATTGATAGAGCCAAGAACCCTTAATTCAAATCTTGACTCTTTCCTTGTAAAAGGGACAGGGCTATACTACTGACCTTTAGATCTGTATAAGATTCTAATATATAAAAAGCGATGCGTTGCTTTCAATAAGGGAAAAGCTAAGGAACAAGGAAGAAGGAACAAAGACACGGGACTTCTGATCTCCTCCATGTGCTTTGTCTTGTTTTGTTTTGTTTTCCAGATGAGAAGAGAGGATTATTGTTATTCTTCTTTCTCTCAGACTTTTTGAGAGACACCTCAGATCCTCAGCAATGGCTACATGGCAGATCTAACTGGGTCTAGGACAGATATTAATGAGTAATCCATTGCCTCTCTCTTTTTAGAAATATTTGTATGTCTGCCATCATTGAAGAAATTGTTAAGGATTTTTATTATGTAAGAATTATTTTGATAGACTTCTGTGTTTGTATTTGGTTAGAAATTTCAATCTGATAGTTCAAAATTAAATACTTCTTTCATTTTGTGCAAACTTGTGTGTTCATTTAGTATGGCTCTGCTTGGCAGGCTCCTTGATGATATGTTAAGAGAACTGACTCTGAAAAGATTTAGGCTATGAAAAGATCATTAACATTTATAACGATGAATGTATAGCGTTTACTATGTGCCAAGCACTGTGCTAGAGATAAAAACAGAAAAATCAGGCAGTTCCTTGTATTTTCAAATGAGGGTATAATACATACAGGAGAGTGGTGGCCAAGGGAAAGTGTTTTGATCTGGGAAGCTACAAAGGTGCTGAAAAGAACAAAAGGACTAGCAGTCCTTTTATATACTCTTTCCAGAGGCAATGGCATAATATATGTGATTTTAGTTGTCAGAGCCAGAGGTTGACTGGAGGTGGTGGAGGTGGATAGTGTGTATGGGGTGAGTGGGGTGAGGTGGAGGCAGATAACAGAATGAAATAGTAGAGGAAGTTGTGAAGAGGAAAATATAT